>CAIGRK010294569.1:0-14460 GCA_903798315.1 Fraxinus greggii | reverse complement strand
GACAAAGAGAACAGGGCCTTAATGGTTTTTAAATTACATGCTTTTGTTAAAAGTTATCCTCCTTAGTTGGGAGTATATGGTCTTTGCTTGAATGTCAATATATAGGCGGTCTGAATATCTTTATTATTAGTTTGGGACGTCGTTTGTGGTATGTCATGTTCCATCTTGTAGTATCAAATTTGGTTCTAGTATACCTTTTGATTGGTTTAGGAAAAAGTTATTATTTATTTACTCGCCATTTTGTTCTTTCCACCACGTGATAAATATTAATATACCCTTATTTTGACGAGCATTTGATGATGCATCTTTCTTCTTGGTTTGTGTCTTAATGGCACGTCTTTACCTTTATCACTCGTCTGGCATTGCATTTGCTGAGTAGCATGTATTATTTTAGTGATATTGGATGCAACTGCTCTTTGTTAAGTAGACTTGACCATACTGAAGGAGTTATTTATTGTCTAAAATTTGTTTCCAAGCATGCATGCACAAGTTGTACTTTTTCTTACATTTAAGTAAAAAAGTTACTTATTTGTAAAGTAACTCTCAAAGTCAATATAAGTAATTTATGTCAAATTTGATCAATAAAAAATATTTATAACATATTTACTTAAGTAAACTTTAGGCAAATATGCTCGATATAGATTAACTTATTTCACTCTCTGGGGGCATCTCTAGATGTTATCAAGTAACTCTCTCTGAAAAGTTGCTTTCCTTTTATTCGTTTATAGTTTACATATTGGGACTTCTGCTCAGCCTTATTTTTTCTTATAGATTCCAAGAGATGAAGAAGGCGAGCCTCTATATGAAGATTTTATCTGTCAGGGGTGTGCCGTTGTTTGCTCTTTTCTGACTTACTATCTCGAAACCATTTCAGCATCAGTTAGAAACAGCAATGTGGCAAATTCTGCAAAGGAGAAAGCAGTTCTGGAAGACTCGCCTTCTCCTCTGAAGTCATCGGGGATGCTCGAGCATGGAAATTGTTCACTTGACACTCTTGTTACTAATTCTAATGCTGAAGGTAAAATCAATAGGTGCAGTGAAGTTGCTGGCTCGAGCGATAGGTGTATTCTCGAAATGAACTTGGTCGAAACTCCTCAGACTAGTGACAAAAGCAAACCAATGTTTCTTTCTAAAAACTGGAGAGAAGTCCTTTGCAGATGTGATGCATGTTCGGACTTCTACACTCAGAAGGGAATCAGCTTCTTACTTGACAAAGAGGATTCGATTGCTGAGTATGAGAAAGTGGCGAAGCTGAAGAGGGACGAGAATTTGCAGAAACAAGAGGGTGACTTTCTCAATAAATTAGGTCACGTTGAGAAAATGGAGATTCTGAGTGGAATTGCTGACATGAAGGACGAAATTCGTTCTCTCCTGGTATGACTGCTTATATCTGTACTCATAATATGTTGGGGGTAGATTATATTGTAGAACAATATTAAAAAAAAAAAAAGGAAAAGAAACTATAATCTTATTTATTATATTGTTTCATTCAGTATTGCTTACTATACAACCACCTCACTTAAAAGGATTAATTTTTATATTTCCTTCATCACAGGAATCATCTGACCCCTCGAGGCCTATCACGACTGCAGATATCCATCAGGTTTTCGATAATCTTGCCAAGAAGAGAAAGCGTAATCCATAAGTTATGAAGTGATGTAAAATGAAATTGCACTCAACTGTGGTTTAGTGGTGATGGAGCTGTTTAATTTCGGAAAAATTTAGACGGCATGGTAGTTTTACTGCTGTGCATGCATCATGCATGAGGATCTTGCATGGATCTATGGATTGGCTGCTAATGTATATCAACCTTTATAAACTTCCTGTGAGCGCTCTTTGTTTCTATGAACGTTCATGTGTTTGGGTGCATTCTAGTTTGCTTTTGAAGTACCATGTTTAGAACTGGGGTAATACATTTCTTTTGCCTATAGAAAAGATTAAGTGCTTGCTTGGTTATGCTTATATGTGGTTGGAAATGATGTTTGACCAATTTATGAGCACTTAAAAATTGTGGCAACATTAAGTACAAGAGACTTTTTGAGGATCTTAATTTGCTGGGTAATTGCTTTTCTTGTCTTTTGTGTCTTGTGATGAAAATGATGGCAAATGGCATGTTGAGATTGGTTGGGAAAGTTTGTACTTTTTACCTGCAGGGTTACCAAAAAAAAAATAACTCGCTAGCTGGAGTTTCATGAATAAAATTTGGTGTTTCAACTGCCCTATTTTAGAGTACTAATAAAAATAGTCTATAGGTATAGGAAATTAATACAGAATTGATACATGAATTCAAATTTTAAATGTCAGAGGAACAGAGTTTGGAAAGCCAAACAATTGAAAGTGGATCAAAACCGGGCTCTATTGCAAAACTGGTTTCTCTGCTTTTGAAATAACCAGATGGCTTGATGAAATATAATGGGTCCATCATCTAGAAAACCCCATTTTCCCCATATCAGCCTCTCGTTCTCTTGCAATCTCTCACCCGTTGCAAATCTGGCAGCCGCGTCATTCTCACCAGTGGCTGGTGCAGACGACTATCATGCATCGCAACTTCGCAAGCATTTCTCTCCCGTTGTTTTGGCACCCCATTTCCTCCAAATCATAGTCTGCCCCTGACACTTCTTTATCTCCGGTCAAAGTCGCTTCTCCATCTCCAGCAACACCATCTCCTACATGCAGTCACGGGTCATCCCTTCACAGTTATTGTTACTGGTTCACAATGTTTGGTCTCTTCATCTGTAATTGATATTTGCTACCTTATGAGTTTCTTCAATTAGTACATATAGTTTGAATGTTTTGGGATTTGCAAATGAGTTGAATGATTGTTCATGTTTGATTACTTGGTATTAAGAATGAAGTTTTCTCATTTGACTTTGCTGCCCTTTCCTTGATGAATTTGAATCCAATTTTTTGAATCCATTTCGAGCTGGGTTTTTTCTAGTTTCGATTTTTTAGGATTTGTATGAAATATATGGGGTTTGCTGTTTCATGTCTGCAAATGTGTTTGATCATTCCATAGTGGGTTTCGTTTTGTATCGTTTCTCTTGATTTGGGGGAAAATAATTGGAAGTTTTAATCTCGAACATTTTTTGGCAATTATTATTACAGTCTGATTAAGAGAAAAATGTACTTTTTAGTTTTGTGCTATGTCTGAATAAGCCATTTATCTGTATTTGAACATAAGTTGCAACGTGGGATTTCATAATTCAATAGCATTCCTGTTGGTTAATTTTTTTCGTCAACAGTTGTCGATTAGAAGGAGAGGAAGGAATTTAGGAATTTGTCACAATTGTAGAAGTAACACTCACTACTTGGGACAATGCCAAACAAGCCCTTCGTGTACATACGGATTTCGAAAATGTTTCGAGGTCGAACGAGATACTGAAAACAAAGGGCGATTGTTCTTCACGTGTAGTAATGACCGTTGATATTTCGACTTGACGAAAAAAGAAGATTTAAGTGTGGAATCGAGTACAGTTAATGGAGCGATGAATCATGAGCCCAACGAGGAAGATGAAGACTTGCCAAGAATATTTGACAGCCTAGCTCGAATAACCGAGAAACGAGACGTCGACATATCATTGCACCTAACATTCTGCAGGGAAAAAGAATTGCTGAATGTGATGGGAAAGGAAAGGGACCGACTTGAACGGGTGATAGGAGTTACGTTTGGGGTAGAAAGAATACTATGATGTCAATTTGTATTTGCTATTTGGTTTGTAGTAACGTACAAACTTGTTGGTCATAGTAGGCTTTAATTAACATGGTTAATTTTCTTAAGGTCGGTGGAGCGTTGGACATAAGTTCACTATTTTACGAATCATTTTAACATATTAACGGTCCAGACATATTTTTCTTATTACATCAACATATTTTATTCTTAGTTTACATCTCTGCTTATATATATGTATGTATACCTACTACAACTTCAATTTGAACATCAAAGATTTTTACAATGTATGTTGAAGAACAAAATAAGTAACTTGGTCAGATGCTAATTTTTTTTTCCATATTTTCCACGAGGTTTTGCCATCTAATGAAAGTTCAAATCACCGTTCTCCCCTACCTTGTGGCTTTTTTGCTCCTTTAATCATACAACCATACATATGAAAAATGAACCAATTTAGAGATGGAAGCAACTGAAAAGCATATTAATAACTCAAAGGTTATTAGGGGAACCAACATAGTTTAAAACTTTAGATAATATTATACATAATCTGTTAATAGTATTGAACAAGATGGAAGTAATCTTTAGTCAATTCTTTTCAAGCATTTTAAGAACTTTTGTCCGGAAGCATGGTACCTATTAATATAATTGAAGGCCTATCAACAATCATTCAAATTGCCATGGAATTAAATTGTACCATTGAAATGTTGAAATGTGGATGAATTGATCAAGTTTGTTGGTGAAGTAAAAAAAATATTAATCCATCATACAGCCAAGCGTAATAGTTAGAAAGCCAAGTCTTCACATATATATGCACACACTAGTTTTTTGCGAGTGCAATGCACAGGTCGTGTTATTTTAAAGGTAATATTAGCGTATTTGATGTTAAAAATAATGAGAGGTGTATACTTTTATTCAATAAAGATTGTTATGTAGATTAATATGTGTGGCTAGCCAATTAAGTACAAAAATCTTTTCATTTCAAAGATCTCCATCTAATTTCATAAAAAGAATTATCCTATTTTGTTTTCCTTTCCAAATAAAAGAGGCTAAAGTTCTGATTAATGCCCATAATCAGAATAAAAAAAGACCTCTCTCAATTGGGAGCTGAGGTTGACTCCAAAAAAATAAGTAAAAAAATCTTATTATATGTCTTGCTCCTCACACAAGCAACTAAGTTGGGGAATGAGGTAATGAGAAGTTAACATACCATTTTCTACTCTTATTCATTTGTGTTTTTTTAAGATCTCATAGTCAATCCTATTCAGACTCAATAATATTTGTCCTGCACAAGTTTTCCATGTCATGATAACCACATCACCAAGCTTTCCTCAGCAATGTAGAATGAAATTGTACCTGATTAATTTTGCTATTATGAAGCTATTCTCATTGTTGCAAAATACAGGAGACGCCTTTTTGGTGGCAATTAACTCCGCTTCTAGGCCATCGACTCGACAAACAACAGCATTGAGTAGTTCTTCTTTCCCTTGAGGCATCCCTGATGGCTTTTCTTGAAGAGCATTCACCTTCTCTTCAAGCTCTCCTAACCTCTTCAAGACAGAAGATAAAAGTTCAGTTTTTCGGGTAAAACTATAATGTGGGCATCTTTTGCAACTTTCCCCATTTTTTATAATGCTAGTCTTTGCCTGTGCAATACACGTACTGTGATATTTTGAAGTTATTTTTAGTGTTTTCATTGTTAAGTATTGACGAGAAATCTGTTAGTTGATTGAACTAGTTGATGGTAGATTTAGAAGTTAGAATTTTGTATTTTAGACGACGGCTGAATATTTCGCTGTCACACATACTATCCCAATTCGTTACAATTTTTGCTCATAAAAGAAATGTACGTAACATGCTAAATTGTTCAAGTACTCGGTTCAATATTAGACCAACTATTATTAACTCTCTTCCCCAGTAGATAAAACGGTATCTGTAAACTTATTATTTGTTATGCAGAATTGCGTGTGGAAGAACTGCAAATCATAAAAAAGACATTCAAAATTTCAAATCACAAGATTATCATGAATGAAATTGGATTGTTTTGAGAAGTTCAGGAAAGAAGAAAATATTTAAATTCTCGGCCTACCACTTCCATTATTTAAAATCGAATTTTATGAATTAATAACACAATACAGTAGTAGGTAAGAACAATGCAAAAGGACGTCTATGGGATGTAGTGTTCTCTAACATCAGGACTCAAATTGCTAAGAAGCTATATAGTAGTAGGTAAGAACAATGCAAAAGGACGTCTATGTGATGTAGTATTCTCTAACATCAGGACTCAAATTGCTAAGAAGCTATATGCAGTCTGAAAGTCCTTTTTGCTATCTTCAGTCAATGAATTGTAGACAACCAGCATACCCTATCACAAAATACAACATAAAAATGAATTAGGAGATACATCAAGCATAAAAAGGTAGTGGAAAGGATCAAATGAAGCACGTAATAACGGAAATATAACAAGTGTAGATAAAGTGGGACGAAAAACTTGTGCTACTAAAACTAACGTTTGTTCATATGGTCCAAGAAATGATTCCTGTTATTCATTCCAAAGTGTTGTAGGTAAGATCCTCACAAATACCATTTTGAGTGTATCTTCTAAACAATACTCTACAATACCATGTACAGCTATCATCATCGAGTGGAAAAGAAATTAGTGATACAAGAAACCACTCTTACCTCTCTCTTCAATAATATCCCTATTGTACTCCTGCTCCGAAGTAGTGGCAAAAGTAAAAGGAGAACCAAGGGCAACGCCTGTAGCTCTGTCATCAACATCCTACACATGAAGGCAAAAAACCACCAAATCTCATATATCAAGAACCTCAAATGTGCACGCACATGCCCATCCCTTTTTTTTTGATAACCGTGAGTGCCCGGGCCAACTTGCGCGCACCTCGACTAATCCCATGGGGCCCTGAAGTTTACGGTCGGTACTCATCTCAGTGGCCTTGAGGGGACTCGAACTGGTGACTAGTTTGTTGTTGTTATGACGTAACGATTATGTTTTATCATGTTTTGCATCAGTGTTGTCATTAAATTTTGGTTTATCTATAGTTCTTAAATTTCGATTATGAAGATTTTCAATTAAGGTTTCGTTGTTATTATTTCGGTCGATGCAGAGCAATTCAGAGATCAAATTGTTACCATGACGAAGGGCATGAAGCTGCTTGTAAATACAGGATTACTTATTACATGCTCATATTTGGAATTATCCAAGCCCTCGTATCCCAAATACCTGATTTTCGGAATACTGAGTGGCTATCTGTCATTGCGGCAATCATGTCCTTTACATACGCTACTATCGGATCGGCACTTGGCTTGGCAAAAGTAATAGGTAGGTCGGGATTATGAATAATATGACTTGAAATTGTTACAATGTGCAAAATTCTTCAAGTTTTTTTGACCACTTAATTTATAGAAAATGGAGAGATAAAAGGTAGCATTGGAGGCGTGCCTACTTCGAATCCTGCTAAAAAAGTATGGGCAGTTTCTCAAGCGCTTGGGGACATAGCCTTTGCTTTCCCATTCTCTGTTATTTTCCTAGAGATACAGGTCTGGAATTTTACTTTTGTGAAAAGAACAATTGGTGCATGTTTAGCAAGCACTATTAGATCGTACTAGAGACCACAACAAACAAAACTTGAGTTCTTTTTCTTTCTTATAACAATCTATTGCTATCTAATCCAACTTACTAAAGCAAAATTAAGCAATAGCATAGATTTAATAAAGAACGTTTGAACTTTATAATATGTGCAGGATACTTTGAGGTCTAATCCACCGGAAAAAGTCACCATGAAGAAGGCATCAATAATGGCAGTCTGCATCACAACTTTCTTCAACCTATGTTGTGGAGGGCTTGGGTATGCAGCTTTTGGGAATTCAACCCCCGGGAACGTTTTGACAGGATTTGGTTTTTACGAGCCATACTGGCTCATTGACTTTGCTAATGCCTGTGTCTTTCTTCATCTTGTTGGAGGATATCAGGTATTCATCTTTTCTCCCAGAACTCGAGTGTGTTTTGTTATGCTCAAAAGGTTTACTTATAAGTAATAAATAATTTTTTTATCGGTCGAAGTTGGAAACGAATAAGTTACTTATTTTGAAAATAAGGTAAAGTTGGAATATGCATTGTTAGGTATTCAGTCAACCACTTTTTGCAATTACTGAAAGATGGATTATCAAAAAGTTTCCCAACTGTCGAACATTGCACGAAGATTACAATCCAAAATCAATACCAGGTTTGAGACTAAATCTTCTGAGGTTGTGTTTCCGAACTGCTTATGTTGCATTCACCACAGGTTTCGCTATACTTTTCCCGTACTTCAACCAAGTTGTTGGGGTGGCCGGAGCAATAAACTTTTGGCCTATTGTCGTATATTTCCCAGTGGAGATGTACTTGGTGCAGAAAAATATTGGACCTCAGACAAAAAAGTCGATTATTCTTCGAATATTTTGTTTTGTTACATTGCTTGTGATACTATATGCCTTTGTTGGCTCAATTAAAGGTCTTATAACAGCTAGATTGAGCTAAAAAGCACTTCATTTACATTCTGATTGTTGGGCCAATCCAAATTGCTCAATGACGAAAATTGAGAGTTTTTGTGGTGATAACTGATGAGCATGCAGCAAATAGACCGTGGCATGGATTTATCGGTCATTTACCGATGGAAGATTGGCGGTGGCAATGGTGGGTGGTGTTGGATAAATTAGTGCATGAATTATATTCCATTAATAAAAAATGCGTACAAATGATAGAGTAATGACTTACCAAATCATAGTGTATGCATAATAATGAATAGATTACTACTTAATCAAACGTAGAAAATGCAGAAGTCAAAGAAGATAAAATAAAGTGAGATATGCGAATGCAAATCTCTTTATGACGGATTTCGGCGCCCTGTGCTGATGCTAACAGGGTCAAATGGATGTCTGTCGTTCAAGATACAATTTTTTTTCCAAAATTATTATAGCACACCATTAATTTTGCTGGTTGAGCCAAAGTATAGACAATATTCTTTTTGAAAGGTTGAACAGAATTTTTTTCTGCAAAATAAAAGGAATTAAATTTTTGAAGAGATGAGAGAATTATAAATCAATAATAATTTAAATTGATTTGGTGTTGGAAAAAATGGAACTAAAGGTTTTTATTTATAGATTTTTAAGTGACTTGTTGAAATGTTGCATTTCTTAACATAGATGACACATTTTCACATTAAATGGTGTAGTATATACCTTTTCATTGAAATGTTGCATTTCTTAGCATATATTAACGGTGTAGTATATACCGTTTCATCATATACCTTTTAAATAGTCACACTCATTTTACATAACATAACTCTTTACAATTGAAGGGACGCCTATTGGAGACGTTCCAATTCACACTATAAAGAATTCAAATTATTCCAACAAGTGCCAGGGGGATCCACCAGGAATTTGGTGTTGTGTGGCAATGATTGAAGGGAGCATGGGAAGGACTGGGATAGGTGCTTTCAGCAGGTTGTGCATAATCCATAGGAGAACTGGATGAACATAGGCTATAATAATATCATTTATTTAAATATGTTTTATTATTTTAAATCAGTGATATGTAATATTGATGCTATTATTAATTAGTTTATGTTATTTGTGATTTCTCATGTCATGCTCGATGTGTCGTCCTAGAATTACTTATCTTCGTTAAAAGTAGTGTTCTATAATGTCAGTCTAGGTGAAATGTTGGATGATCGAGAGAACGCGGGACGAGATCAAATGCATGAAGGTTAGATGATTTCTTAAAATTTTGAAAAGAAGGTTACAAGAAAAAGAAAAAATAAGTGAACACCCAAATTGCCACAATAACTATAAATCATGTCATATTTGGATAAATTTCAAAAAATCGAACTTTGAGCTTTCTAATTTATCTCAATTAGCCTGTGTTTCGTTTTTCCAAAAATTAGCTAATTATCAGAATTTGGTACTTTACAACACACATTTTTTAATAAAATATTCGTGCCAAACGAATTTGCCGGTTGTAGGATCTGCCAGTCGATAAAAAAAAAAATATAATATAATAATAAAAAAATGAATTAACTTTATAACTGGGCAAAATAGTTTTTAGAGAAAAATAAATGGCTACTTCATTCATTGTCATTTGTCACAAGTCATCATTGCTGAAAAACATATACAAAGGGCCCCACATATAAGCTAAATATCAAACGTACACGTTTTATATCCTCCATTGGGTCCCACATAATATAGTCTCCTTTCGTCAGCTTTTCTTGTGGCGGAAAAGCAACGTAATGGCTTCTAAATAAAGTTCAAATTCCAATTGTCTTTCCATACATAGACATTTCGAAACCTGTATTCATGCCGGAAATAAACGGAGATGATACGCAGACTCCATTATTGCAGACAAGCTTTTCTTCTGATGAACGGACGATCAATCATTCCCTTAAAAAAGGTATTTTCCCTTTCGTTAATAAATTTCCCTTTTTTTTTTATTCTGTCGAGTATTAAGAGCGTCAAGTCAAAGTTCCATTTCTCAACTTCTTTGCAGAAGGAGGCTGTCAAGATTGTAGCTTATTCTGATACTGATTCCATTTTATTCATGTTTCTTTAATTTCTGAGTACTGAGAGCATGTTGGTTGATGTACAATATACTTGGAAATGAAGGCTTTAACTGGTGTCTGATTTTGGAAACAAGTCCATTTTTTTTTCCTGTCATCTCCATTTGTTTAACCTTTTAGATGGAAATATTTTTATTAATTTAAATGCAGTTTCGAACGTTCTATTTATGTGCAAATTGGAATTATTTTTTCATCAAAGGCGTGAGAATGTGCAAGTTAAGTATTTCTTTCTTGATTCTTCAACCATTTGCTTATATTTTTATCGATCAGGACGCAGATTTTAATGCTGAAGCAACATCACCTTTGAGAAAAAACTAATCTGTCATGGTTTATATAAATTTTGTCCAAAAAGATATTGGGAACAGAGCTTTGTTTTGTTGAATATGAGAAGAACAAACAGAGCGGAGAAAAGGGATTCGTTTGACTGTAGATATAGTGAGAACGAGGTTTAGTTTGTCGTTTGTATTATTTAACGTGTGTGTTCCTACAAATGAGAAATCAGGGAACGTGTGGACGGCTTTGGCACATATAATAACAGCAGTAATAGGTTCTGGAGTACTTTCATTAGCATGGAGCATGTCACGGCTCGGGTGGATTGCAGCTCCATTGACCATGTTGGCATTTGCATCAGTCACCCTTACTTCTATATTTTGTATGTGGAATTGCTACAAATCTCCCGATCCCGACTACGGTCCTGCGAGAAATGGCTCCTACTTAGATGCTGTTCGGGCAATTCTAGGTAAGATTGTCTGATTGAGTTATAAAGGAATTCACATGGAAACATGCTGTTGCTCGAATGCTGTAAGTGATATCGAACTCGATAGATAACATTGTGTTTCGTCCATCTTGTTTCTTATTTATCAATCTATTGCTACTAAAGTCTAAAAGACAGAATTTGTGAGAACTAAATTACAATTTGTGGAGAAATTGTCTGTTCACTTGTGGCCTTAGTGAGTAAATATTATGGTATATCTGACCCTTTTGTCTCAGGAAAAAGGAATGCTTGGGGTTGTGGCATTATCGTACAACTAAATTTCATCAAGATAGGCATTGTCTATACAATTACATCCTCCATCAGCATGAGGTATGTTGATGAGCTCCTTCCATGCTCTTCCCCAATCCCACAACCCCCAACCCCGAAAAATTAATAAATAAATAGAATTCAAGAATAAGATTTTGAGTCTACACATGTTTCAATACTGTCTTACAATCAAACAGCTAGGTCCATTGAGCAATCTGTGCATGTCAAAATGATCAAAAGTGACTACGAGACAACTCGAGTAATTTACAAATATTTCATTTTAGGTAGTGCATAGTACTGATGCAGGGTTTCTATTCTTTATAGATACAAAGTAAGTAGAATCTTTTGTATTGAAGAGTAAGATAGTGTGATGATGATATGCGAAAATTTGGATATTGCCAGAAGTGAATTTCTTTGTCTTTCCAATGACATGGAAAAAGGGCAGGGAACTCCTCCCATTCCCCCTTCGACGCCCAAGCAAGTATCATCCTCGTGGAAACGAGAGAAAATGTTTCTCATTGTCTATAAAGAGTAAGAAAAAGACCCTTTTTCGTACCCGTGACCTTTTATTTTGTTTAAAATGTCACATTTGTCTTAGCTAGTGTTAGGCCCTCATTTTTTTAGAAGAAGTTGTTTTTGAATAGTGATTGATGGGAGAATGTGTGGTGAAAAAGTAATGAAAAGTTTTAGATTTGTGTGTAATATTATTTTATTTGGGAAATATGTGGTTGAAAATGAGTACCGTAGAAAAATGAATGGAAAAAAATGAGAAAGAAGTGACTCAAACATAGGCTTAATGTGTTATGCACCAATGTTGTCATTAATTGTGCTTTTCGACATGCTAACATCTATTGCTCTTCGATGTTATTCTTTCAATTGATGCAGAGCAATTCGGAGATCAAATTGTTACCATACTGAAGGGCATAAAGCTTCTTGTAACTACGGGATTACTTATTACATGCTTGCATTTGGAATTATCCAAGCCATCGTTTCTCAAATACCTGATTTTCAGAATACTGAGTGGCTGTCTGTCATTGCGGCAATCATGTCCTTTTCGTACTCTATTATTGGATCGGCACTTGGCTTGGCAAAAGTAATAGGTAAGTCGCGAATATGAAAAACACGACTAGAACTTGTTATGAAGAACGAAATTCTTCGATTTTTTTCTGATCGCTTAACCTTATTTTATAGAAAATGGAGAGATAAAAGGTAGCATTGGAGGAGTACCAACTTCCACTACTGCTGAAAAAGTATGGGCAATTTCTCAAGCGCTTGGTGACATTGCCTTTGCGTTCCCATTCTCTCTTATTTTCTTAGAGATACAGGTCTGAAAATTTACTTTTGTACCGAGAACATCAATGGTAATTCTCAAACAAAGTTGAGCAATAGTAATAATAAACGGTTGGATTTAATACGTGAAGGATACTCTAAGGTCGAATCCACTTGAAAGGGTCATCATGAAGAAGGCATCAATTATGGCTGTCTGCATCACAACTTTCTTCTACCTATGTTGTGGAGGGCTTGGGTATGCAGCTTTTGGGAATTCGACCCCCGGGAACCTTTTGACCGGTTTTGGTTTTTACGAGCCATACTGGCTTGTCGATTTCGCTAATGCTTGCGTCGTTCTTCATCTTGTTGGAGGATATCAGGTATGCAATTATCATTCAATAATGCTTGCGTCGTTCTTCATCGGTTTTGGTTTTTCGGCGATCTTTTATGCAATTATCATTCAATAATGTTACCTCCTTCACTTCTTGTTAGTATTATGAGCATGTTTGGCTAAGACTTGAGAGTAAAAAAATAGTAGTTTCTGCATAAGTTTTTGTGCCAGAAAAAGGTAATTGAAAGTTACTTTTAAGCTTAGCCAGACATGCATAATTTTTCTTGAGTAATACTTTAACCTTTCTTCCAAATATGTATCAATAGGTATACACTCAACCGCTCTTTGCAAATACTGAAAGATGGATTCTGACGAAGTTTCCCGACCGGAAAATATTGCATGAAGATTACACTCCGAAACCAATACCGCTTCTGAAACTAAATCTTTTGAGGCTGTGTTTCCGAACTTCTTATGTTGCATTAACCACGGGATTTGGCATACTTTTCCCGTATTTTAACCAAGTAGTCGGGGTGGCCGGAGCGATCAACTTCTGGCCTATTGTTGTATATTTCCCTGTGGAAATGTACATGGTGCAGAAAAATATTGGACCTCTAACAAAGAAGTCGATAATTCTTCGACTATATAGTTTTATTACATTGATCGTGATACTATACGCCTTTGTTGGCTCAGTTAAGGGTTTGATAACAGCAAGATTGAGCTAAGAATTACTTATTTTTGCATTCCGATTATGGGTTAAATCCAAATTGTTCATGTCGAAATGAGAGTTTTTGAGGTGATACAGGGAAACTGAAATATGCAGCATGGTAGAATAAACCTTCATTTTGATTAAAGTTTGTGATTATTTATCAAATTCATTGATAGGAAAAATGATCCCATTAATAATTATGTCACATATGGTCCCCTACAAGCTCATCACAACAATGGTATTTTAAACCTTTCATAATTTCTTAAAAAATTATTCTAACTTCAATTTATTTTAATTTGATCACAATTTATTTTTTGTTTTAACTTGATTATATTTATAACTATGATAAAAGCTAGTCAATCTCATGTGACTCAGCGCTTGTTTGACATATTAGTAATTTTTCACAAGGAAATATTCTGATGGGTGAATTAATTTTAATCATATATTTTACGAGATTTGCACTTTTCCACTATATGTTTCATCAATTTTTTATCGAGATTTATTAACACCCCGTTTGGCCCCTCTTATTTCATATTATAATGAGAGGAATAGTAATGTTGTGAAGAATGAATTAATTTTAATGATATATTTTACGAGATTTGCACTTTTCAACTATATATTTCATCAAATTTTTGTCAAGATTTATTAAGCCCCTATTTGGCCCCCCTTATTCCACATTATAATGAGAGAAATAGTAATTTTGTGAAGAATGTGTGATTAAAAATAAGGAATTTTTTTTAGATTTATGTATAATAGTATTATATTCCGCGGTCCTGAAGGCGCCCCTCTCTTTCAAGAGGATTCGTGACATGTCAAGCCTTGGTAAGTTTCTTCACTTTGCATCGAATTAAACCACAT
>CAIGRK010294517.1:0-16590 GCA_903798315.1 Fraxinus greggii | reverse complement strand
TTTAAATTTATAGATACTCTTCAATTGATAAAATATGCTCTTTAAAAATAAAGAGTTTGTTGGAGATGCTCTTATTGGAAGTTGTAACTATACATCGTACACCTCCTCACCTAAAATATCCACCCATCAAATATCAACCGTCAATTCCCAATCCCCAAGTCCGCCATCAAATCCAAACCCTTGATTCATTACAACTACACACAATATTTTGTCTCCCTATCACGACTCAGGTCCGCCGTCTGCACGCGTACTCTCTCAAACCCTCATTATTTTCACACGGAGAGTGAGCGAATCGCTCAACATATACATACATATACATATATTTATACATGGATTCAGATCAAGGAAAGCTTTTTATTGGAGGGATATCATGGGAGACAAATGAGGAAAAGCTCAAGGAGTATTTTCAAGGCTATGGTGAGGTTTTGCAGACTGTGGTGATGAGAGATAAGATCACTGGCAAACCCAGAGGATTTGGGTTTGTTGTATTTGCAGATCCAAACATTCTTGACAGGGTTCTTCAAGAGAGACATGTTATTGATGGCCGCACGGTGAGATAAATAATGTTTCCTCATTTTTGTGTATTATGCTTTACATTTGGGGCTTCTTTTGAATTCATTATGGCATCTAGGTTTTTGTTGGTATGGCTGGTTTTGCTTGTATTTGTGTTGCTTTAGTCATTTTGGTATCTGGATATGTCTTATTTTCTTCGATTTTTACTGGTTCGTCATTTACTTTTTTTCCTCTGTGCATTCATGGTTATGTGGTTTTGATATTTTTTTGTACGATTTCAAATAATTAGCTGGATATTATTTCTGTTGTGGTCTTCATTTGACATGTGGATATCTGATCTAGTCAAGTGATTTTTTATGAGATTTTTGAAGGCTATAAGCTTTGCAATTCTAATATGGCACCTCTATCTCTGTTAGCTTTTGTAAAATGTTTTTAATGATTGCTGATATTATGAATATACCCCTTTTATTTTCTTGGAAAATTTGGCCTCAATTTAGGTCTCTCTCACATATAAATCTTTTAATAATTGGTGGTCTGCTGTTTGCTATTGTTGTGTGATTTGCTAGCTTATAATGGGTATCCATGCTCGTTGCAATTATTTCTGGCTGTTGTGGGTGTTATCATGTTAATACTATGCACCTTTACATACAAAACGATACAGGGTTTTTGGTTTAAGCCTTGATATCAGTACTCGAGTTTTTCATCTTTCTGTTTATCAAATAGTAATCTTTCATTTTTTATTCCATCTTTATATATATGAAATTAGCCTATTCTCCTATCATTCTATATTGCGTTGTTTATGTTTGGCCTTTTATGTTAGTCTTATTTGTTTTGTAGATATAAACATCCCAAGGTTTTTCTTGTGTGATCATGATACTAATTGTTGTTTAGTTCACCATCGAAATCAGAGTGGATTATCCTTGGAAATAGATTTGAAATGAAAAATACCCCAGCACCATGGGGTGCTAAAAGGATTTGAAATCAAAATTATAAAAATGTTATTTGGTTTGAATCGAAATTGGAATCAAAGTTATCTACACTTGAGCATAATACCTCTGGATGATATAATGGAGTAACTTTTTTGTTCTTATTTTAAGTACATACAACTTTTTATTAAAGATGAAAAAAATATAACGAGGAAAGAGAATAAGAACAATGAGGTCGATTAGAAAATACTTCCTCTCTGCAGCTTCGTCCTATTCACCGACCACACTTTCTTCTCGACCCATCCCAGTCCCATACCAACACTCTTTCTTTCACTCGCCCATGCTAGATTTAGAAACCTATCATGGTAGAAGTTAACCCCAACTCCAAATCAATCTTCTAAGCATCAGCCTCCATGCGCAGGTTTGTGCAGGCAATAGTGGTCATACAAGTGTGACCGTGCACATATATAGAGTTAGAAGTTCAGAACTTTGGACTCAAGTAGCTTTGCAAATTCGCATCCTTGCACACAAATTCACCTTCCAGATTCCGATTCCGTATCATTGTTCTCATTATGCATTGGGGTTAGTTGTTTGGACTATGGTTTCTTTTTCGGCAGTAGACTTGTTATTTAATCTCTGGTTTTGTAAGTATCGTTTTCTATTTGTTGCTAAGATGTTGAGTAGCATCAAACTGATTATTTTTTGGGCCATATGACTTTCCGTTTTGTGTTCTTGTGTTTCTACTGGCTGCCGGCACCCATGTTAGGTCCATGTCACAGATAGAAATAGTACTATTCTCCGACTGAATATGTTTACCCTTTGAACTTTTTAAATTTCTCGCTTTATTGATAATTTAATGTAATATCTCTCCATGAGAAATTTATACCTGAATGTGATTTCGATTTCAATCCCATTCTAGATTTATTTGAAATTTAGAATTATATTGTATGTTTGTCATTTTTTATCCTTCATCATGACCAGAAGACAGTTTTTGTCCTAAATCCTAATAGGTCGAGGCAAAGAGAGCCTTATCAAGAGAGGAACAACAAGTTTCAAAAGGTGGAAACCCTAATACTTCTAGAAACTTTGGAGGTGTTGGGAATACTAGGACCAAGAAGATATTTGTTGGGGGACTGCCACCACCTCTTTCTGAAGATGGATTCCGTGATTATTTTGAAGCTTATGGCACTGTAACTGATGTAGTGATAATGTATGACCAACAGACAAACAGACCTCGTGGATTTGGGTTTATTTCATTTGATTCTGAGGATGCAGTAGATAGGGTATTGCACAAGACTTTTCATGAACTAAATGGTAAGCAAGTGGAAGTCAAGCGTGCTCTTCCTAAAGATGCCAATCCTGGTGGGAGTGGCCGTTCCATGGGTGGCGGGACAGGTGGTGGCAGTGTTGGAAGTTATCAGGGGTATGGTTCTTCTGTTGGAGATAGTCGAATGGATTCCTCCAGGTACATGCAATCTCAAAATGCTGGAGGTGGGTATCCACCTTATGGTCCATCTGGGTATAATACTTCTGGTTATGCGTATGGTCCTGGCAATAATGGCATGGGTTATGGTGGCTATGGAAATTATGGGAATGCTGGATCAGGCTACGGAAATCCTAATGCTCCAAATGCCCAAAGAAGTTCATGGGGTTCACAGGCTCCCTCTGGATATGGAAATATGAGCTATGGAAATTCTCAATGGGGTAGCCCTAATCCTAGTGCCGGCGGTGGCCTTGTAAGTGGTGGGTTAACTACTGGTCAGTCAGCAAGCGGAGCTCCTGGATATGGTAATCAAGGTTATGGTTATGGTGGATATGGTGTCAATGATGGAACTTATGGGAACCAAGCGGCTGCTTATGGGGCTGTCGGTGGGCGTACAGGAAGTGGCCCAAATGGTAGTGCGCCTGCAGGAGAGCTGCAAGCAGGTCCTGGGGGTTATGTGGGAGGTGGCTACAGTGATGCTGGTGGTAATTTTGGTTATGGTAACTCAGGCTGGCGATCTGACCCTTCACAAACTTCTGGTAACTATGGGCAACAATCAAATGGACCTCATGGTGGCCAAGCTGGGTATGGTGGTGGATATGGCAGTGCTCCAACTAGACAGGCTCAGCAGTAGTGATTTTACCACTTGATTCCATCTATCCTTGGTTGGAGGTTTTTGCCATCAATGCTTTCCCATTTCAAGTGCAGGGTAGGTGGCTCTTGCAAGATGTCACTGGCATATTGGGGCTTGTTGGATTGCTTGAATACCAGTATTTTACCGTACTTATATTGCTCAGTCTATAATAAGTAGTACTTCTTGAGGATCAGAGTTTACCTCACTTTCTATTTGCTTTTAAGTTTAGTTTAAATTTCGGCTTGCTTATAGCTATTTTGATAGCTGCTCTGGAGTCTTTTCTTATCGTAATGTTTGAGATATAGCTTATGTAGAATTTTTATGTGAGTTGAGACGAGTTATTTGGTAATCTTATGGAGTTAGTTTTTAATTTCTGGCCGCCTTTAGCAGATTTTAGCTGAAATGGAAGCTTCATGGTAATTACATCACAAGTAGTATTTCATCACTACTGCTACTATGATGTTGCGTATAAATTGCTTTGCTGTTACTTTGCAATGAAGTTTCCTATTATAATGTTATTAAACAGAAAATTTTGTAAACTGACCTCTTATTGATAGGGAATCCAATCTTGGGTACTTCAATTTGTTATAGGTGGTGAAACTCTTGGTGTTAGTTGGACTTTTTCTGCTGGAGAGTATCCTATTTATCTATAGAAGTAGAGCTACTGCAATCTCGGGTAGATCAGTCTCGTAATGGGTAGCAATAATCTTAGTGGTAGTTAAAATTTTGACGTTGTCATAATCATTTCCCCATGTATTTGCCCTTGTGTTGTACAGGAGGAGAGATGCTCGAGAACTAAGGTGGGTGAACTGAAGTGTCCACTCAAGCTAAACACAAGCTTCATGCACGGTTTACGTGTTTAGCATGGAAATGGAACTTAAAAGTGGACTTGGCTTGGTTAATATGACGCATTACCCTGAAACTGGTGCTGAAGCAGCTTTCAAACTGGAATCTCTTGATCTTCATCAAGGTTTTAGTGCGATGAAGATTCATGGCAGACATGTTTGGTATGTAAGATCTCAGAGAGCAGTTGGTTTAGTAATGACAACATGAACTGTCTGGTGATCTGTTAGCATTATAGAGTAGAGTTTAAAATTAGTTCCTAGCTACTGTCCTAACTGGCTAAAAATCAATCTAATATCAATATGCAAGTTTCTATTTTAGTCAAAGAACTAAGTTTATTTATTTATTTTGTTCATTTATGTTGTCTTTTGCTCTTCCTTTTTCCGAATAATAGTAGTCTTCCTAATTCACTTAAAATTAGAATAATTTGCTCTGAATGGAATAGTTTCATTTGAAGTTCTACTGTTATTTAGCACTACTAATTTATGACATTCTAAATTGCGATTCAATATTTACTAGGACTAATCTAACTGTACCTCATTCAAATAAGAATATGCTGTTCACAAAATCTTGGAGTTGGAAGTTAGATTATCCCTCCTTTAGCTTTGTTAGTCAACACTGAGGATGAAATTGGCAGCACTCGTCATTAGTCCTTAGAAATTTTGTAGTACTGTGTGGAGGATAGAAACTGTTAAAACTGGATCAACTTGTTTCTGTGTTGGGTTTAAACTTGGTGTTATATTTTGTCTGTTGATTGGTATGGTGGTTGTACAGTAGATATCTTTATCATTCTCTAGTTAGGAAACTGTTGTTAACGGGTTATTCATTCAAATGACAATTTCGAGCAGGTTGATCAATCACTTGAGTGTGTTTGAACTTGAACTTGGGAGTTTAATTGAGAGTAGAAATGGTTCAGTCGGAGAGGAGTTGATCGGAAATGGTTTTATCATTATTTGTATTTCTTTTGTCAAGATTATGCTCTTGGTTCGTTACTTCCATTACATAATAGAAGTATCTTGTTAGCATGATGATTTGAAGCAGGAAAATTATTTGGTATATTTGCATCCATAAATGGGAGTAGAAGCTTTATATTCTAAAATTTACATTCATGCAGCACTATTTCAACCTACTTTACTAAGGAAATGTAGATTTTCTTTCTTGGAATCAAAATAAAAATGAAGTGAACACTAATTCAAATCAAGTGATTATACCTCGATGTATTGCCATTTGCCGGGCATAACCAACTTGCTTATTATTCACGTTGGGATCAATAACTCGTCGTCTTCATAAAGAATTTCAAATTTCTTGAAAGATACCGTCCTATTCTCCTTCAAAACCAATGGAGTAAGGATTTTCACGTGGTTTCTTTAAATTTCTTTTGTTTTGATATTGTAAACACTTGAAATAAAAGACGAGAAGTATAATCTAAGAAAAATAATCATCCATACTTTCATCATATGTGAAACAATCAGTCAATGTGAATCCATGCAGCTATTTGTAACTAATACATAATCTGTGTGATAGTCACAAAGAATTGCAACTTTCCGATGCTCCTAAAAGCATTCAAAATAATGAATTAACCAATCATTGAGGAATATATCTTGAGAAAATACTGTTAATATGCAGAAGGCACACCCTTGTATGGATCACCAAATGCAGCAATATTGCCAGGTCGTGAGAAGACAATCTGTATAAAAATGTAAGAATTATCAAAGCATCGAGATTTTCAGCAATGAGAGGATGCTCTTAAGTGTGTATTTAACATAAAACTTTGTCACGTCTTATATCAAATAAATGCAATAAAAAGAAAAGAAGGGGTAGGTGGAGAGGGATAATATTTTAGAGCCGTTTGACATGACTTTGGAAAAGTCAAAAGGAGCATTAACCAAATGTTGTTTTTGGCCCTATTTGGCTAATTTTATGAAAGTGTTTCTGGTAGTTAGGAAGAAATTTGAGAGGAAGTTGGTCTAATATGACTTTTATTAAAAGAACTTACGAAATAGAGAGCTATTTTAAGAATTAGTTTTCAAACAAAAATTAAGTCTGCGTAGCTTTCACCAAAAGCTCTTTTATATGAAGCAAAACACAAGTCACTCCAAACGGTCCCTTATTCTCTCTTATATATTGGAAAGTTAAGATAGAGTTGTACCTGATAATTTCCAAGCGTGCAAGATTTAAATCCAGCAGCAGAGTAATCAAAATAATATTCCCATGTTCGAATGAACTTCTCATTGAATCCTAAAGAAAGGATTTGGCTGAAAGGGCACATATGTTAATGTCCAGGTATCAAGAATTTGAATTTTGAATAAAATTTAAAATCTGTACTGTCCAGTCGTATGTTATACTCCATACTGAACACAGCCTCTATTTTATGGTCATTGGTTGTTAAAACACACATCAAGCTATGATTATTTCTCACCTCTGCTTCTTGAGAAAGTTTTCCCTCCAACATCTGAGTGTTTGATAATAATGAATTCCAATGTCTTCGAGGTGCTCGACACTGCATTTGAAAAGGTTTCCATTGAATTTTTACGTATCGTTTTAAGAAAGCATCGGGGAAAAAGGATCAAAGAATTTGATTTTACCAAAGTCTGGATGCAGCAGCCATGGCGGATGTTACGCGACTAAGCGAAGGCAAGCATCCACCCGGAAATATATATTCCTTGATAAAGTCTGAGCTCCGTCTGTATTCATCATATCTCTCATCCGGTATTGATATGAACTATGAAAAAATCAACCATTTTAAAATGTTAAGATACGTTAATTCACCTTGAAAGGTTGCAAATTTCAGAGATTCCTGATCAACTATACCTTGACAGTCTAGTTTCCTAACGGAACTATAAAAGATTTAAAGCTTTGTAATTACAAGTCCTATTCTTTGAACAAGTAAAGTGAAGAACGATGTACTAAATGTGAAACAAAAGAAAAAGTAAACGCAGAAAACCCTAAAAACAAAACGTCCCGTGTCAGTTATGCTGCATAAGTGAAAGAACGTTGAGATGGAAAAACATGTTACCCTACAGCAGAATGCTCATGACAAAAACAGTGAAAATCTTGGCAACTAAGCGCTAGAACTGGACTAGTTGCAGTACATACCTGTAGAACGAGAAGACCGTCTTCTGCTAATACTGATTCACAGCAACGAAAAAAGTCCTCCATAAATTCATGGCCTACAGCTTCTAACATCTCACTGTGAATTTATCAACTGGATTATTAGCGTACATTGCATGCAGCAATTTGACAAAACATTTATTTTCTGCGGAAGAAGTTAAATTAATCTGACAAAAGGCTCACCATGATATAATTCTGTCATACTTGTTCATGTTAGGCAATTGGCGATAGTCACAGAGATGGAAACTTATGCAGCCCTGAAATTAAGTTCACTAGTAGATAAGAAACTTGGAGAACCCGTTCAGTTAGTCACAACTCAAGTCAGATACACAAAAGAAATAAGCATTCTCGTGTTCTCAAATATTCAAGATGCATGACAATACTTTTACCACACGAATGTAAAAATAAATATATATTTTTTAGTAGACGGTATTCTGGAACTACCACAAAAAGAACACATAGTACACCTGCAGGCCAGCTTCCTTCACTTTTAGTTCAGCATATTTAAGTTGCTGCTCTGACAGGGTGATCCCGGTATATCTGCATCCAGTTCGTTTGACAACTTCAATAGCTAAACTTCCCCAGCCACATCCAATCTCTAGAATATGATGGTTCTTACTAACTCTCGCCTGAAATAGTTAAAAAATATATATATATATCTTTTTAAGAAATAAATTATTTAAAAAACTGAAGTGATGTGGTATAAAGGCTTGCCTTTTCAATCAAAAGAGAAATTTTCCTCGTCTGCGCGACTTTCAAGTCTTCATTTTGAGTCTTGCAAGTAGATAAAATGGGGGTCATTATGACAGGGAAATATGGAAATGGTAGTTTATAACTGTAGTTCCTGTGAAAGCTGATGGATCGAAAATTCAAATCCTAACCTTAAATATGGCACAAGAGTATGTCATTGTTTCATCCAGAAACAGAGAAAAGAGTTCATTACTCTGGAAACAACAGACAATAAAGTTTCAGCAACAAACAACAAAGTTTCGGCTATTTATCTCTAAATTTGACTGAAGTAACATCACAGAATATACAAATCAAGAAGTATATAATCAGAGACTAGCTTTCTTTTTTTGCTTCGTCCACCCAAGCAGAAATGAAAACAAGGACCTGAGGCAAATAATCAGGGGAATTTTTTTAAGAGATTCTCATAATCTTTGGTCCTGAAATGATAACTGAAAAATCAAAAAGTTCACTGCACATTGAACAAATTTCTTAGCATCTTCGTGCACAAGTTATGAATACTCTATTTCACATCTTACCAACTGCATAGAAAAGATAATTTTATCTTAATGACAGCTTCATCAACTCGTCACAAAGAAACAAATTACTTACTAGATCATAATGACGGGAGATGTTCCTCCGAGCCTGTGTTACGTTGTTTTGTCTCGAAACATGGTGAAAGAAGTATTTTGCAGATGCTATTCCAGCAGTGAAGAGCAATGGTGTCCACCATCCCCTATAGGTATAGAAAGTATATATAATCTCAAGGAAAATTTGAGGAGAAAACTTCATAGCACTTGTACAAAGTGAACACAACACCACCTTTTGTTGTTTGACATTGAGGCAGAAGTATTTAAATCTCTGTTGGCAATAAATATCTGCAAAACAGGAATTAGGATGGCTATTATTATAAAATGAAAAAACTGTTGACGGTGAATTTGGATCAATTTACTCACCCTAAAAAGATTGATAAGACCTTCATTTTTATCAACGAAAGAAAATTCCCCATTAATATAGGCATCAGCAAGGCCTAAATCAGCTTCAGTTGCAATCTGTGACAGGAATATTTAATGAGAACATGTTAATTAAGAACTCGTTTTAGTTAAAAGTAGTCCGTATTGTTTGCTCCGTGTAAACATGGAAAATATCTATAACTATGAGATGGATACGAGGAGTATTACCTTCCAGTAAAACTGGGGATTATGAACTCTCAGAGAGACTTTCTGTATACTCTTTCTGGTTCCTTCAAAGGTGAAAATCGTACCCCCTTCTTCAAGCAAACTGTTGCAAAGCAAGTTTTATAATATATATACATGTGTCGTTTGTGTTTGTATGCGTGTCCAGTGAACTTTTTTATGAATTTCAAGTTCATGTTCCAATAAAGAGTATCCACATTGAAGAACTGGTGCATATGGATTTAGGACTGGGATGGGTAACTGAAAGCAAAGAGTAGGTTATGAGCACATGATGATCAGAGATGAAGCTTCTTGAGATATCAATACCATGGAGATTAATAGAGATAACTCTTGACCAGGATTGTAAAGAACACATTTCCTTTAGACACATCAGGCAATGGTAGCCTAGTTAACATATAACAGAGCATATCATCAAGCATAATATGAGTTTAAAACACGTTTCCTTGAGACGCATTAGGGAATGATAGACCAGTTAACATTTAAAGAGAACATCCATGAAACAGAATTTGAGTTTAAGAAAATATATAATAGTGCTCGAACTGCTTGATGCATGGCATCACAACAATATAATAGAAAACCCAGCACCTGAAGGGGTAAAAGGGGTCATGCATATACCACATTTCTGCATTCTTTCAATAATTTAAATGTGAAAAACCAATCAAAAATAAATTTATCATAAACTCACATTAAGCAGCCAGTAGAAATAAAACTCTGGAGAAACCTAGTAACGAGAAGACGTGCCCCTGTTTCTAGCCAGGAGGGTACCATGTGCTTTGGGTTGTTCTGAATAATACAATTTTTCCTAAGCATGCAATGTGCTGCTAGAATACCCGCCTGTAAGGGTACACAAATGAATTATTGTGCATTTAAAACCATCTCTATATCTATTATCTTTAGTCAAATGACACATGAAAAAACTTAACCAAAATTAATTCCAAAGGCAATCTCCATCAGCTTGTTATTTTCTTAATTCAACATTACACAGCCTTGATTTTTTTAATTTTTTTTTCCTTCTTGCCTAATTTTTGTATTATTTCTCAACATCTTTAAACAGTAAAATATGCAATGAAAGAGCAAATATGTTTGGGCATGAGAATACCTTTAGTCCATCCTCGTGGAAGCCATATCCTGAAAGAAATGCAGTAAAGAGAAACGAGTATTTCAGCATATAATGAGGTATCCTGGAGTAATGATACTAAGGTTTTATAAATACACCTTGATATGCTCCGCTAAACCATATTCTCCTCTTCCCTTGGATGAGATTCAACTCAAGCGAAGCTTTTGATGCAGCAACTGATGGGATTGGGTGGCCAGTTGACCATTTAAGCAAGGTACGTTCAGGTGTGTGAGGTGGATTTAGAGTAACCAAAAAAGGCAGTCCCGTCCCACTAATGTTCTGCATGCTCAGAAAAGATTACAAAATGATAATTATGTCTCGTTTTGTGAATCAAGCACTTCAAAACTTTTTAACGGTCTGCCAAAGGTGAATTCTGATCCCTAGTGATGATTATAGAGGTCATCTGTCTACAGCAGTTTTGCGGTACTGATGAATAAAGTTTCTATATTTGTAATTCTTAATAAAATGTTTGACAAATTTTGCTAACATCAGCCTCGATTTGAGCAGTTGAACTGATGTAGAAAAGATAGATATTCATGTATAATTTAAATGGAAGAAACCAATTTACAAACCTGGAGGATATTGAGCCAATAAGTCACACAAACTTTGTTATCAATGGTTCCAAGAAAATTCCATGCGCTCCATGCTGCTGGGTTTTGGGGCATTAAATTTTTGTCACGATGAAGAAAAATGTCACTGCCATAAAGGGTTAAAGAATGATTGTGCATTGTAAGGTTATAATGTGTGAAGTATCTATGACCAAACACAGCAACATACCCCCCCAAAGTCAAGCAGGACTGAAAGCGAGCTAAATAATGTAGTGGAGTTAAATTTTGTATCAAGACACAATCTCTTTAAAGAAAGGACTTACATTTCTCATATAACTCACCTTACATTTCTCATATAACTCACTAAGCAAAAGAATTAATTTTTCCTTGTTTTGTGTGTAAAAATTAACACATTTTCCTTATTTGAAGTTGAAATAATCTTTCTAAAACGTTATCTGCCTGTTTAACTCGAATATTCAGGTGCAGAGTTCATATGACAAACATGTTTGTAGGAGAGGATCATCTAAAAATAAATAAATAAATAATGAAAAAGGTACTGAGAGGAACCAAAAAAAGCACCTATAAGCATATTGAAATGCACCGAGGATTCTTAATTCATCATGTGTTGCCTGTTTGCCTAACAGCTTCAGAGCATCTGGAGCATGTGCAGCGATTATACATTCATCACATCTTTCTTCCGAACCATCCGTACAACTTATAACACATCCTGCAAAAGCTTTTTTTCAGATTTACTTGGAAGGAGAGTCGCATATTAATACAATATACAAGAAACAGGCAATTAGAAGAAGAATTTACAATAATTATACAATTAAACCGTTATTGAAGTAATGCAGAAGAAAATCATAACGATATTAACAATATCTTTACATATCTTTAAATCAAAATGCAATAGTCCAATTCCTTTCCATTTTAGAAGTACATGAATTTTTTTGGCATTTTACACAAATGTTGCAATGGACACTTTCACTGGGTAAACAAAAACTATGGGAATGGGTCAAACCTCTGGGTCTAAATTATTATAATTACGTTTTGTAATTTGTTAAAAAATATCCAAATCAGATAGAATGATATTGTGTGGTCAAAGAATATATATCTTGTACTTTTTTCTTTTTAGAACCCTAGTCTTCAAGGCAGTATGAACTCATTAAACTCTACAAGTACCAACGTAATATCTTCATTTTATATTCTTAATTAGAATAATGTTGAGACTAATAAACGTTTTCTTAGAGCCTTTAAGAAACAAAACAGGTTTAGACGGCCTCTGAATCTCTTATACATACTTGAATTTTAAACCACTATATTTTCGTTGCCCATCATCACAGCCTTTAAGCAACAGAATGTTAAAAATCCAGCCAACACTACTCCTATTTTACTGCCCATTGTAGGGCTAATATTAAGATGTCTTTGTCCTACATCGAAAGGTTTTATGGGCTCAAAAACTACGGTCAACATGTAGCTCATAGTGTGGCAAATGCAAACACATTGTTTTTGTAATTCTCATTCACTTTTAATGCATTAAGAATTTTAAAGAAGAGTACATTTTCTAAATGCTTCAAGATCTTTAAAGAACACTACTTTATATGTTGTATTTCATGTCTTGGGAGACAGATTCAACCTTCAAAAAGGAGGAAAAGCCTCCATGGAAGAGCAAGATCAGGGAGATGATGGATCACCAATGATATTTACGATCTTGTTTGCTCATGTACTGTCTAAATGTTAAGCTTCAATTCTTCGATCACAAAGATTTTTATATTGAATCAAACAAGTAGCATGCAAGGTTCAAGAAGTAAGATAGCAGTAGAAAAATAATAGTGAAAACGCCTTAGTACATCAATGCTAATACTGCTAATGGAATTCTTAACTTGATTAAGGAAGAAATAAAAAGAATTAAACTGTGTGGATTTTTTTCTGATTTTTAACCTCAAGAATAACAAAATACAATGAACATTAGCGAAAACAAAAAAGATAAATGACCACTCACCCTCATCATTTGTCGAAACAGAACATACTTCACAATTGGTTCTTATTTGACAGCCTCTACTTTCCAGCTCTTTCCTAACCTGTTTTTGATTCCATGAAAGGAGGTGCAATAAGAATCAAAATTTAATAGAGATCAGATGCTCTTAACATGTAGACTAATATTCTCCACTCCAGAGAAGTCTTTCTAGATGATAATCAATGAAAACAAAGGAAGCTCAAATTAAATTAATATACCGTATTGACATAATTTTGTGAACGCCATCTTACGGTAAGCCATTGAGGGCGACCAAAGAGCTGCAGAGAAAATCAGTGTACAGAAAATGATGCATCTGCAAATACATGGAGCTGGATTGAGAGATCAAGACAAAATGATCAACTAAGGGATACAAAAACCTACCTGAAGTAGGTAGTGATTGCGACAGAACGAAAGTATGGAATAAGCAGAAAAGCTCAATACTCCTTCTGAAGAGCATGACCAGATTGAAGCACAAATGGGAACCTGCAGAAAGCACAAACACATGGGCATGTCACAGTACTGCAGAATAGAGTGAACAAGATTTCAACTCATTCCTCTAATCCATCCAGTGCGACACCAAAACATGACACTAGTGCATTTTCTGCTATATGACAGGTGATATATAAGATATGAGCTTGCACATGTGACAGAATACAATTTTCCAGCAGTCTCACAAGATAAGCCTTCTGAAATAACTCGGAGTAACCTCGTGACTGGACAAACTGCCCCAGGGTTTCATTACGATCAATGTCTGGATTCCGGTCAAGATTTTCAAGGTAACTGCAATAAGTGAATTATTATTAGTTCATCATTCATTAAGAAAAGTTTCATCTAATCCACAAACAATTAATCAAACTCATTTCTATATGGGAAATATATAGACTTACTAAGTTATATATTGAACCATATTGAATAAGACAATAAGTAGTACCTAATCAAACTTCCTGAACTTCACTTGTAAATATATATTTAGGATAAAAGAGACAGAATACAACAAGAAAGTCTAGTCCCTAATTAATTTGAGATTGGCTACCAGTGGCGGATCCAGCCTTGAGTTTGGATATGGGCTGCAATACAAATGTACATGGGTTTATCTAAAAAAAAAAAAAAACTAAGAACGAACTGGACATTTGCAGGGGCGGATATGGACTGTAGTCCTGTCGAGCCATGCCTGTATCCGCCCCTATTGGCTACATAAATTCTATTTCGCCTATATGTTCCGTTCGGTGCTAGAATTACTGGAGAATTATATCCTAAGCAACTACAACAGGCTGTGTTAGCAGTGGAGGAGCCAGGGAATTTAGATAGGGGCGAAATGTATATTGTATTGTGTATATATTATTATTATTATTTTCAAAATTTTCCATGTAAAATCAGAAATTTTGTAAATGTTGCAGGGTCATCGTCACTCTGTGCCCCCTTCACCTCTGCATGTTAGTTTTGACCTACCCCTCCCACTTCTAGCTTGTTTACCAACTCTTATGAATGGGAGATTTTTGAGGTCTACCCATAATATTTCACGATCACCTAAATTTCTCTTTTAAGTTATCCTCAATCTATCCCACCTCCACTTGGTGGTGTATATTCTCATTTCAATAAGACTATATGGATATTAGCATCCTCATTTTGGTATGATTATTATATGGATATATTTGACATGCATAAAAAGAGTTATCTTTTAGTAATTACCTTATGGTATCATCCTTGAACTTGACGATTTCTCTAATCATTTGCCAAAAGTATAAATTCAAGACATTCTTCTTTTGTGAAAACAAACTGGATAAACCATTCCGGCTGCCCCATTCACATCCTCGACCTTTGTCTAAGCTCACGGCGAATGACATATCAGAGAGCTCCATATCAACTCCAAGACTCTCAAAGAATTCCATCATATTTGGATATGTTACCTGTCCAATATCCCAACACCAAATCAGTCAACATTCACATGATCAATATAATGATCACCATCAGAATCTTCTTTTACAGAAACACCAAAAGTACAAAAAATCACACATTATCTGAAAAACGTATGTTCAAATAAATCATTATTGTAGATCTGGAGAAGTTTCAGCAATACATTTCTTGCCCACATGCTCGGAGACTATGATACTAAAGGAGGAAAAGTTCAATAATTTCTTCATACCCACTGTCATGCGCAAAGCATAAGACCAGATATCGAATTTGCAAATGCCAATTTATGTGAGTATCCATTACAATATTTGTTAACTCCATCAAGTTGTTAACGAAACCTGTCAAAACCCTAATTTGATTCTCTGCAAAAAATCTGAAGGGGAAGAGAACAGCTTCACGGGCAAAGGGGCGGGGAAGGGAACCTATTGAACTAGTAACAAACAGATCCCCCAAATTTTAAAAAGAGCAAGTAGGTCCAAACTTATTGCTCAAGTAACAACGATCCCTAACTTATAAAATTGAGCAAAAAAGTCCCCAAACAAGGAAACATTCAAATCTTAATGACATCCTCATTTCTCCCTCGATGCCACGGTTGACCTCTCGAATTAGGTCGTCTACAAAATTCAATGTAAAATAATAACGGATAATGCTTTGAAGTCATTATTAAATAAAGTGTTTTAAATCGTTCTTGCTTCTTCGAAGGTTAATACGTCTCTTTTTGTTGCTGATTCTTCAATTGAAGACCAGTCTTCCCAAGGAAATCTTTCATGCTCCAGAATTCTACGGATTAGACCGTATGAAGAATTGAGTGTAAAATAATAATGGATAGCATTAGGTAGATAATATCCTAGTGGTTTAAGAAAGATAGTTTTTTTTTTTTTTTTTTAATTTCATTCAAAAGATAGTAATTTGTACCGTCTATCGATAGTATAACAAAATTTTCATTTGCACTATCAATAATATCAACGGTATAATATAATAAAGGCGTTGGAGATGGATATGCGCCAAACAAGATATTTTTGGATAAAAATTAGTGTGATTTTTAAGATCATAAAAAAAAAATATATATATCTACAAGAAGACATCCATGGACATGGACATGGACACGCGAAAATGATACGCTCCTAAACAAACCAAACCTAAAACGTGAAAATTTGGTAGCACCATGAATTTGTCCCCACAAAACATTAACTTTTTGGCCACAAAGATTAAGAATAAATGGGATTAAAACACCGTGACAACTTAAGATTAAGAAGAAATCATCTCGAAAAACGACTTTCTTTCTTTAGCATTGAAATTTATTTAGTATAACTCAATACAAGTTCGATCTAACTATCGAATCTTGAGCTACAAAACCCCATTAGTTTACTCGTGTTTGTGCATTTGCATACAATGAGAATGTGTCATGAATTTGTCCCCACAAAACATTATGTAAGTGTTACCGGCTGAATTATCATACACCATAGTTTCAGTCGGAAAATGCGATGCGACTCTTTTTAAGAAACCGAGAAAAAAGGATAAGGAGAGAGAGAGAGAGAGAGAGAGAGAGAGAGAGAGGTGTGAGG
>CAIGRK010294507.1:0-10174 GCA_903798315.1 Fraxinus greggii | reverse complement strand
TTTCTCATTAGATTCTGTATTTTAGACGGAGAAACGAAACTGAGAATAGAAAATAGTACGTTTCCCGCAGAACTTGGATCTATAGGTAAGTGAATTCAACACATTTCTAGTAGACCAATTCATAAATCTGCATATTTCTTTCCATTTTGGATACTGAACACAGTCTAATATGTGTAAAATATATCATCAATTCAGATGTATTCGCTTGCTTCACTTGGACTTGGAGAGTTGGAAAAACATAGAGAGGAGCTAAGTGAGAGTTCATTTCTCAGGTGATATTCTAGGTTGCCTCCGGTGTCACATTGGTGGAGAGGTTGAAGAAGATTTGAGTCTGTTGGTTCAGGTTTTGTACACTTTGAGAGTTTGTTTTCCGTATTGTAGTTTTAATAAATCATTGTACACTACATTATGAACTCTACAATAATTCATTACAGCGCTATATGAGCACACATACATACTTACATTTATTGCATATTGCAACTGCATCAGGATTTGTGCAAGGTAATTAGATGTATTGTGTTTGGAGTGATACCCCATCACCACCTTTTCCAAGGTCGTTAGTTAAGCGGGAATTCTGGTATGGGGATTTGGCCGTGAGGTTGATTCCACCCAGAATCAGGATATGCTAAAGTTTCCTCCATTACCATTTGCTTCTGCTCTTCCTCTTCCTCATGCTCAAGATCTAGTTTTTCGGTCCTGGGAGGTGGGTTCATGGGTGGCTTCTGGGATTTTGTTAAGCAAGAGCTCATAATCAGTAGCATTACAACAAACACTGGGAGCCTCATCTTCGCCATTTCTGGAGTCCCCTGTTATGAATAAATCAATCACAATCAATTTAATTCGAGAAAAAAATTGTGAAGGATTATAATTAAGCCCGTCCCTTACATTTGTGGTGGTTCATCCTCTCCGTGATATTTACCTTCATATGTACATTTCCACTATAGGGTCTCCGTCTTCTCATATTGTACATTTCCACCAAGATTTGCTACTTCTACACCCACCCCCCCCCATAGGGAGGCTCACGCCCAATAAAAAAATCTTGAACCCCCTATTGTAAGGAGGGCTATACACCATGGTGTCAATCTCGATGTACAAATAGCAAAATCCTTTCCACTATGATGTCCATGTCTTCTCATATTTCTCACACTAAAAACCACTAAAACTTTTAATAGTGGGAATATTATCGCAATGTACTAAAATTTTAAAAAGTCAATGTACAAAAATTAATTATAAGTAAGTCGCCGAGAAAACGATTCATTAATTTTATTTAAATATAAATTAGTATCAATAGTAATTAACGAATAAATGAAAAAATTCAGTGATGTGGCAAACGAATTACTTACTAATTGTGTAATATAATAAAATTGAGGAGCACGAATCTGAATATTGGCAAAAATTTAATATAAAATGAAGGTTTTGAAAAATGTTAGGGTGAAATAAAAATGCAATTGATTAAGCAAGTAACAACATTATAAAGTTAAATTAAAATAATATTAAAAGGACAACCATTTTTTAAATCAATCACACTATTTCAAAGAAAAATGATTCCACATTTTTCCTTAGAGCACATCCGATCAGTGGAATAAAGAGGGACTGCAGTAGTTAGACACTCGACAACAACGAGTCGGCCTCAGGAGACAAATCTCTTAGGTAATGGTCACAATTTACGTGTCCATGTATATAAGAATATTAGCACCTTGGTAAATATAGAAACGTTGCCAAAATTTTATTAATGTTATTAGATCATTTTTCAGTATTATTTTCCTATTAATTTGATTGCATAATTATACGAGCACGTAGATTTTCTTTTTAATCTTTCAACCCAACAATTAAAATTTTAACACAATAATTAACCATTCACCACTCTACAATCAAATCCATCATTCAAATGGATTGATACAAACCAAAAGTCAATTAATCACAGTAAAAATCCTGTTACTTTCCCATGCGATGCTAATTCATGGAGGTAATTTCTGTTTGACGATGTTATTAATCACTTTAATCATTTACAAATATTCGAATTTTAGGATATATTTATTACCTGATACATAAAGGACGGTTAATTATTTACCATATTCACACAAATGAGAGGAAAAAAAAAGGGTTTTCATCTAAGCAAATGTAACGAGAAAACTACAGATGTATAATATCTTTCATCAAGATTTCTCGTACTCTTAGTTGTTTGAGATCATTATCACTAAATCGGGTTTGTTTCCTGTCGAAACCTTATGCAAATTATAAATTTGGTTAAATAATAATTCAAATGTAAACACGAAACATCCCAACAGGCATTTGTTTTCTCTATTAACTTGGAACATATATAGAATATACGTTCCTTATCCAAAAGACAGCATCATTGACAGTACCTACTCTAATCTTAGGGCATTACAATTATTTCTTCCTAGTGTCATAATGCAACTTTTTGATATGGGTGAATTCTGACACACCTGCACGATCAAGACTCCCGTTTCGGATGGGTTGTGCTAACCCATAGGGGTGTCCATTATGGACACCCGCGCCCCCTATTGGTGGGGGTGCCTGTTGCTGTCGGGCCCCCCACCAATAGAGGGGCTAATGAACACCCCTATAGGTACAATTATGTACTCATAGCATTTTTCGTTTCGGATATTGCCTCTAGTCTAATCACAATCAAGGCTGTGAGTATTACATTTCTAAACCACAGCTGCAGCCTCATTCTTTAAAATTTTTATCCCTTTCAAATTCATTTTTAATCATACACATTTTCAATAAAATAATTTACTCGTACAATCAAAACTTTTTCCTACCATTTACAACACATTTTTGAAAAATTACTATTACAAAATTTATTTTCCCAAAAAAATGAAGCTCAAACAAACTCTAATTTACCTCATCGATGAGTACGATATAAATGCTAAAGTTCGTTTTTAATCATACTCGTCATCACACAATAAATTTAGTGCTTTTGTGTCACGTGATCATTTTGGGGAAAACCATAGCTTCATCATGATATCCATTGGCGTATCCAAAAACGTCTCGGCATTCTCCCTTGAGGTTGGGTATATATGTAGTGCCTCCAATCCCATATTGTTTAAATTATTTTCAATAAATTTTTGGACCGAATTTGAGTTCTCTACAAGTCCAAGTTAAACTACTCCGTCAAAGGCATAAAACCACATTTCGCATGTCGCTCCGGTGCCCCAAGAACAAAAACTTCTTTATTTCTTCCCCGACTCTCATCAGCTTGCTTAACAAACTAGCCCTTTGATTTGTCTACTCGTTGACCCTCTAATTTTTCAATTGATCCATCAAAAACGCTTTTAATAGATTTCTCCAAGTTCCATTATTTTTATTGCACTGAACAAAATATTTATAAATTTAGGTGATTTTGTGACATTAGGGGAAGATATTCTGAATTGTGTTGAAGAAGATCGCGCCAATATTGCAAATGACAAAGGCGAGAATGGTGGTGAACCAATGTTTTCTTAAAATTTTTTATGCTCCTTGTACACTCCTTGTGTACATGGAGTTTGACACTTTGCAAATTCAAAAATGGAGGGGCGAGAAAGTGTGTTGTATTTTCAAACTGGCCAATCGTGCTGCAACATGTGGCACAATGTCAAACTTAATGTAAAAAACAATGTACTTGTAGCATGATTGGAAATGAAAACGTTAGCATCCTAGATACTTTTGTGTATCCTAGTGCAGTCTGGACTGCGTCCCCAAAGAAATTGCGTAATAGAACCATCATGATAATGGTTATATAAATGTTTTGAATTTAATTGGTTAAATACATGTGAAAAAAATTAAATCTCCTTAAAATATCGTTCCCTAAATTTGCTGTGCTTTAAAGATAATATTTGGAAATATAGTCTTATCTTAAATAAAGTTTTCTAATGTTAATGTTACGTACTCTTTGTATGTGCTCCAAAAATACGATCTCTTTTAAAAAATTTCAATTGAATCAAAGGGAATTTATTAAGATGTTATTCTTCATTTCCATGCGCATGCTGCATTAGTTGTTATCAGAGACCGGTCTACATTCTTGATGATGGATCGATGAGGAAATGCTAGAGATCATGGCGTTATAAGTTTAATGGGGACTGTCAGGGTGAACTTGTACAAATTCATCAACAATTTCGAGACTTTGGCGCAACAGGTGGCCAGAGTGGGTGACCTTTATGGCAATGGGCGAGAGACACAAGGTGGTGACCGTAGTGTGTGTTGTGGCACGACAGTGGAGTTAGTCACAGTCCTAACTGTGTGGACAGTGTTGCCGGTGGAGATTGTCATGGCTAGCCCCTTTTTATGAAGATTACACAATTTTTATTAATTTTCAATAATACATTTTATCAAATTTTATTAAAATTTATTAAAAATTTGATTTTTAGCTAAACCTAAAAGAAGCTTAATTTAGCCATGTTTGGTCCCAATTTTTGAAAACTTTAGGGACTGTTCTCTTCATGTTTCGATTTTTAGTTTTGAGTTTTGAATTTATTTTGAGTTTTGTGTTTTGAGTGTCCATTTTGAGATTCCTGAAAAAATATTCTTTTTGTCATTATGAAAATTATTTTCAAAAATAAGAAAATGAAGTTTTGATTTGGTTTTAACTGAAAACAGCCCAGATGACTTTTTTTGGCGTTTTTCAATTTCTTTGTAAATTTTAAACACTTTTTGGAAATTCGTTTCTGAAAATAGATAAATAAACGTGTTTTCAGTGTTTTCGAAAACTGAAAATGACCTAAAAATAGCAAAAAGAACATAACGGAACTTATTTTTAACCACGTACTATATGGACTCACAACTTTTATCAACTTTTCAACCACATTCATTTCAACAACTATCTAAATCAACAAAAATTTTTTTTTTTTTATCCAAAACAAATTGGGACTTAATATTATAGTCTGATTTTTATTGTTCAATCCTTAGTTTTTTATTATTTGATGTCTAGCAGGGGTTTATTCTAATTAATAGTTTCATTAAAGACAAGTTTTTAAAGAATAAAAGTCTAGTTACTATTTTTATTTTTTTTTTAAAATAGGGGGTTAGGATTTTATTGGAACTTGGTTGTTTCTGAATATTTGATTGCCTCGAAATATAAGACAAGGTGAAATTGAGAACAAAGTGTATTCTATAAATATCAAGAAAGAATTTATAAACTTCAGGTTGCATCTTGGGAGTGCAGAAGTGCACGGTGATATTTTTGAATAAAAAAATATGATGTGTCTCATTTTCCCCGAATCAAGATGAATGCTACAATCTGAGCTTTCTGCCAAATTAACAGATGCCTTAACTAGAGTATTTTCCACATCAAAATGATTTATTTTCCTTAATTTCCCTTGATACATGAATTCATTGATTCTTACATGTTTTGTTGTTGTTGATCTATTTAAGATTTTGCTATGTATAAAATTTGGTGAATAAAAACTTCTATATATATATTTTATTTTCCCATTTATTTTGATGTCGATTTAAGCATTTGTCGTCAATCAACGAAACTCTTGATCAATGTCACAATGTGTTCTTCTTATACATTACACCACCTTCTAATGGAACCCTAATTCTGAATAAAAGATACCAACACATGGACAAGTTTTAGGAACCTCTGGTTGATATGATCAATGAACACGAGATAATATATCCACAGGGATGAAACGTTTTCTTATTGTATATTTATATTATGATTTCTGTTTCCCGCTAAACTTGGATAGCGATGGAGCCAAAGACCAACCCTTTAATAATTTATTTCCTTTTCTTTTATTTTTATTACTTATATCTTAACTAATTAGGGGCATTTATGTCTTTAAAAAATAGTTTTTTTTTCTACATGAGTTTTCCTATTTAAATACTTTGTAGCTTGTTGTTTTAAGATGGTTTTTTATTGAATAAAATTACTGAATTTGAAGTTTCCAATTCTTTTCGATCCATACTCGTATTCGTGAGTGAATCAACGATTTTAAGATCAAGATCAAATATCCGGTTTTCTTTGCAAAAAAAAAAAAAACGAATATTTGATTCCTAAATTTGTTGTATTCTTGTGAATCCATTTTTAGGCTTGTTCTTGTGCTCGTCTCTTATTTCACAATTCATGTTACATTAGTTGATATCTGATCAGAATCATGTTCTTGATAGTCTCGAGTTCTTATTAGTAGAATCCAATGACAGAAGTTCTATTTTTGAAATTTTGTTAGAGATGAGTTATTCATGAAATTCAATGACGAAAGTTCTAGTCTGGACGAAACTCTTCTTGCCCTTTTTAATTCATATATGGAAGAATTTTTGGATTTGGATGATGACAGCTAATACGGCCCTGCGATTTTTGATGAGGAGCCCTACGTTGAGATATCCAAAAAGTTATCCAACAAAATCGAGGTTAACCTAAAGTGTAATTTGGCTGCCGCTATCGAGAAAGAATTGAGTTTGTGATTGAAAGTATGCAAATTGACATTCTAAGATTTAGTGGAGGGAGAATTGAACACTATGTGGATTAGGCTTGTCAAAGGCCACAATTTGGCTCAATAGTCAACACGCTGTGGGGCAATTAATTTGGGTCTTGTCTACCCATCCCTAGGAATGACAATGGGGTGGGATCCAGACAACCATTCCAATCTCCCACCTCGTTCTGGGGCGGGGCAAGTTCTTTACCCCATTTATCGTTTCATTTATTTTTTCTCATGTGTTTAGTTGGTAAAAATCATTACTTTTTTTTTTCCAATTGGTTAATAATAACCCATATTTCCTTTAGAAATGATGATATTTTTTTTTCTTTTTATTTAATAAAAAATTCAAAATTGAAATCCATGTTATGTGTATTCGTTTCGAGGCAATGATTCCCGTCCTGCCCCCCTCGCCCCCCCGTCCCGTCCCGTCCCGTCCCCTTCCCTCCCATCTACACTATTAGGCAAATAATTCCCACCCTGTGAGTATTGAATTTAACGAATTTTTTTATCATCTCTACCCATCACTTGAATATAAGAACCAACTAAGCATAGTAGTTGGATTTCATGGGGCTACTACTGGTCCACGTGTAGAAGAAAACTTGCTTTTGTAAATAATGCCCAATATGCAATTTGACATAAGCAACTTATTGTGCCGAATTTCATGGTATGAATCAATTAGTTTCCAGGGTGTTCTTGATTTGTTCTCACTTTCGCTCTGTTTATCAAATGGATTTTCCTTGTCATGAGGAATTTGATGAAGACACCATACAAGATTCGAGGGCGAATATTCTTCAACTAGAGAAGAATGATGGAACCAAAGACCAATCCTTTTAGAGCCTTTCAGAGCCCCATTTTTTTTTTTTTTCCAAAAATGCATTTGAAATAGTAGATTGATGATGAATGCTTAGTTAAAAAATAAAGAAAAAATTTTGATTTACGTGTAATATTATTTTATTGAAAAATGTGTAGTCTAAAAGAAAAGAGTGAAAAATATATCTTAAAAATAATGAACTTTGTATTGTAGTTTGTTGTTGTATATGTAGTTGATTGTTGTAACTTGGCTGTATGATCTTTGTACTATTGAATGAATGAATCATTTTATAAATTGGTTAGTTTCATTTTTGTGGCTGAGTTGGTGGATGGGCAATATAATGTGTAGATTAGAATTTACTTCTGAGGTTATTGAAAATTGGATTGACTGAGGCGCATAAATGTGATGCACCAGATTGAGAATCTTCAATGCAATGCATCAGTAAACTGGAATATAAGCATCAGCACCAAGAATCAGGTGCATCAGCAGGTGGAATTTCCTTGGAAAAAACGGAAAAAATGAGCTGCTAGACTATGCAGCAGGACCTGATTTGAATATGTAAAATAACTGTAACAATTGAAAGGAAATTGCAAAGAAATTTCAATGAACAATGAAAGAATTACAGGTAAAGGAGCAAGATGGAATCAACTTCTCACACTTAAATGCAGAGTACATGCCACAAGGGAAAAACTGACGGAATATAAACCAATAAATCAGTAAACTGCTGAATATAAACCAGTAAATCAATCATTCATTCATTCATTCCCAAAATCATAAATATAAACCAGTAAACTGCTGGAATATAACCATTCATTCAAAATACATTTCAAAAAGGACCATTGTTATTCCAGCAGACCCTAAACTCCAGCCAAAGATAGTTCACTATCAAAAACTGTTAAAATCAGACCCTAAACTGCAGCTACTTGGAAGGACCATTGTTGTTAGATTGTGCATCACTCGTGACCCGAAGTCCAGGTGTGGGCACGAAAATGTATCCATCTGTTGGAGGATTCTCTTGCGCTTCATTTGTTGAATTCTTGCTTCATTTGTTGAATTCTTGTTTGCTCTTCGAGTTGTCGGCTTGGCCTATGTTAGAGAAATGGTTAAGAGTAGTTGACTATGAAATCCTTTTGTAATCATAGAGTAACAAAATCGAAAAATTACCCTTGAACTTTGACTTTCAACTTGGCTAACTCTATCTTGATTTATGTGATTAAGATCATTTCCAGCCCAATCCTGAAATCAGGAAACATAGTTACAAAACATAATTTCTACTACACAACTTTAGAACATGCTAATTTCATAGTTAAAGAGAGACAAACCTCAATCGATTCATCTGCCCTTTCATGGTAACACTTGTTGTGGCCAGTTAAAGAGCATACACTACAGGTCATCTTCACTGTGCCTTTTTTCTTCATTCTTGAAGTTATGCCAGAATGAATGATAACATCTTCCTCTTGTTGCCTTCTGCGCTTTTTTTGCTTCCTTCCCCTCTTCGCCACCATCCAACCCGGTGGTTGTAAAGTGATAGCATTCACTTCCGGCGACAATTTCTTACCGTTAATAGGATTGAGAATGTTTTCATGGCACTGTAGATATGTTCGCACTGTATAGCACTCATGCACATACTTTGTTGAATTCTCCCCTCTATCTAGTATAACAGCAACCCCATGTCCACATCGAATTCCTGTCAAATTCCATCTCCTACATGCACATGTCTTGTTTGACAAATCAACCACATATTCCCCAGTACGACATTTCACATAGAACTGTGGGCCCCCAGACCACTCTACTTCATACTCCTCAGCTATTTCCATGGATTTAGCTAATTTTTTTTTTTAATCTTAGGACACAAAGGTCCTCTGGCTCTTCTCATCTTATCCCTCCTTGATTCTGTCCTCTTCATGCAACTAATATACATGTCAATTAACATAGTCAAGATTGATTTTTCCCTATCCTCTAAAACTACATCGTTTAAAACATCACATAAATTGTTAAATACTATATCACTCTTTACCTTAGTGGAGAAATGAGATTTACTCCATTCACGTGGATCCCTTTTAACTAACCACTCCTACGCACCAGCATTCTCCTTCGCAAGTTCATCCATCAAAAACTTCCAATCAGGAACAGTAGTTGACTTTGCAGCTTCCCATGAGTATCCTTTTTAAGTGCAAAACTCATAAAATCAGCCCTAAAAAAATTTGTATACATGTGCCTCATACAAAACCTATGTTCAACATCAGGGTAAAAATCTTCAATAACCTTTTGTAATCATTTCTGCAAATCAGTCATAAAAGTCCATTCGTTACTATTCACAATCCTTAAATCTTCACCCAAATGACTAACGAACCATCTCCAACTTCTAGCATTCTCCGTCTCCACTATTGCATATGTTACGGGGTAAATACAATCATTGGCATCCAGTGCCACTGCAACAAGCATCTGTCCGCCAAAATTCCCTTTCAAAAAGCACCCATCTAAACCTAAAAGTTGCCTACAACCACTCATAAAACCTCTCTTGCAAGCTTCTAAATTGCAAGCTTCTAAACATATATAAACCCCTTGAAACTTCGACTCATGCCCAGTATCTATACATGTGGATCCCAGATAGCTTCTTAAAGTCTCATGAGCAAAAGACCAAAGCAAGCCAAACTGGTGTTCATTAGAGCCATCAATCAATATCCTCGCATGTCTTCTAGCTCGCCATGCAGTAACTCTATTGATTATTAATTTCAAGTCATCTCTCACAGCCTTAATAATCAGTTCTGACTTCCAATCAGGGGCAACCTTGAAAATCTCTATGTACTTCTCAGCAATATACTTAACTGTACAATGCCTATTTATTCTGTCTTGTATGCATGTGTGCTGTGAATTGAAGGTCTTAATTTGCACGCAACCCTTCTTTTTATTCCATGAAGCCCAAATCTTCCACTTGCAATCC
>CAIGRK010294422.1:0-14519 GCA_903798315.1 Fraxinus greggii | reverse complement strand
ATGCATTATACTCCATTTAATTTTCTAGACATCATTTCTTAATCAAAAAATAAATAATAAACTCTAAAAATTTAGAAAGAATTTCTTAGATTGTGTTTAGTTGTAAAAATGAAAGTTCAAAATGTTTTGAAAACGAAAATTTAAAACAATAATAAATAGTATAAAACCAAATAATAACATAAAAGGAGCCTGGATCATAGTAAAAAAAAAAAAAAANAAAATTAATATTGTAGGTGCTCATCTAGTCCGCAAGTCAAGGACTAGCCACCCACTTTTTATTGACTAAGGATGCATTATACTCCATTTAATTTTCTAGACATCATTTCTTAATCAAAAAATAAATAATAAACTCTAAAAATTTAGAAAGAATTTCTTAGATTGTGTTTAGTTGTAAAAATGAAAGTTCAAAATGTTTTGAAAACGAAAATTTAAAACAATAATAAATAGTATAAAACCAAATAATAACATAAAAGGAGCCTGGATCATAGTAAAAAAAAAAAAAAAAATAGCAAAAAATATGATTTTTATTTTGAGTCGACTTCATGGGAGATTGAGATCGCATAAAGATTTTAGCTCGACTTATTTTGAGGACAATAAAAAAAGTAAATTGCACATCGAGGGGTTGTGTGTGTTCATTTGAAAGGGTGAAGAGTTAAATCTCGAGGGTAATGAGACCCATGAAAAGTAGTGTTGCGAGTGAAAGTTTAAAACAAATACGACATATCTCCCGTTTTAGTACTTTTTTATGTCCATTTTTCAATGGACAACGAAACGAGCCATCTCATTGGGCTACAAGCTAACCTGGCCCGCCTAACCGCTCGAATTTTGGTCTGTTATTAAGCCCGTATTTGAGCTCCATTATAATTAAGCATTTGAAGAAAATATATTTCGTAATCGTGATTTTTTGAAAAATATGTAAATAGAAAGAATGAAAAGTTTTGAATTACGTGTAATATTATTTTATTGAAGAATGTATGTTTGAAAATAAGAAATAAAAAACGAATTTTAGAATTAATGAAGTCCAAACAGAGCCTAATTGGTCTGACTCCATCCAACTAATTTATAATCGATTTAGCCCCTCTTTAGTGAGGNAGAACTATATCGAGGGTGTGTTTGAGCCAGGTTATTTTGGAAGAATGTATTTTGGAATAGTAGATTGATGAAGAATGTGTGGTTGAAAAAGAAGGAACAGTTATTGATGTGATAGAAAATATTATTTTATTGAAGAATGTATGTTTGAAAATAAGAAATAAAAAACGAATTTTAGAATTAATGAAGTCCAAACAGAGCCTAATTGGTCTGACTCCATCCAACTAATTTATAATCGATTTAGCCCCTCTTTAGTGAGGATTAAAATCAAAATTTTAATGGATTTTGATAAAAGTTGATTAAGTATATGGTTAAAAGTTGCGAATCTCTAAAATATGTTATTAATTTAAACTTATGGAAGTGTTCGGTATATTAAAATCGAAAAACTAGTCGTTATTATTGACTTTATTAGATGAGTAGGACCCAATAACAGCTATATTTTCAATTTTAATTACCTTTTAATTTCTACCGAACACGCTCATATTAAACTTCAGATTTTTAATCCCTACCAAATATGAGTTTAATAAACTTGCACCACTACCGCAACTCCGAACAAGCCATGAAGCCATGTCTGGTCCTCATTTTTTCTCGTAAATTTATTTTCAATCATATATTTCATAAAACCAATAACTTATTTTAAATTTTTCAATCACAAATTCTATGAACTTATATGAGAATCTATTAAAAATATGATTTTTAGCTAAATCACATAACGACGAAGTTCAGATTTTTAAAGAGGGAATAGAGATCCCGTTTTCACGTGATTTATAAAATTTGGACAAAATGTCATTTTCATGCCTAAGAGTATGATCCTCTTTTTTGACTACTAGCATTTTGGATGTTTAATAGCTACTAAAATAAAATAAAATAAAAATGTAATATGATATTGGAAAAATTAATAAAAGCAATTTTTCTATAATATATATTTAAAAAAAAAGATGAAATGAGGTGATTTGGTCGATTGTGAAATTATTTTAATGGATATTATAGTACCAATTTTTTAGCAATCAAGAAATATGTTTAGAAAATTTATTTTGAGCGACAAATTCATCTCACTCTAGTTGTTTCTCCCACAAGAGAATCACTGTACATTATAATGGTCATGGACCCGACCACATGAAAATCAACAAGGTAGGACATTTCACAGATATAAGAAGGATACTATAATTTACCTTCTGACTTATTTCACTTAATGATAAATAAGTTATGATAAAATCAAAGATACGCTTAAGACAATAAACGGTATCTTCTATTTTTTCATGTTATTGGAGAATAGCAACCAATCTTCTTAGATAAAACAAAAACAAGAACTTAGGGTATTAAGAAATCAAGAACACTTTGAAGATCCTTTGGGGAAGAAGAGAAATTATATAAAAATATAGGGTCATGGGTACAAAATCTTGCAGAGAAGACATATATAGCATTTGGTTAACACCTACACTTGACCGCCCATCTTTTCCTCACCCACCAACCGCAAATCCAACTTAAATCTACCTCACCAACTCCCCATCAATATACTCTCCCATTACGCTCTACATTTCCTCTGAAAACTCCGGACCAAACTTAACCCTTCAAGCCCCTCTTTCAGGATTAGGAATGGGAAAAGTTTTTACTTTGGCTGAGGTTGCTGAGCACAACACCCCTAAGGACTGTTGGCTTATCATTGATGGCAAGGTGAAGGAATTATTGTGATTTTCAGCGAGAAGTTTGTACCCTTTTATGAGTACTTTAATGGGTCCGATTTTTATTCTGGAATTTCATATCTAGATCTAGCAAGATTCAATCTTTACCAGTTCTTGATATTTGGTTTGCTATTATGAATGTCATTGTACCTTTTGTGCAAATTAGGGTCTTTTTGAGATAGATTTTTGAGAATGGATTTTAAGTAGTGATTATATATTTTTATTATTATTATTATTATTTTTGAGAATGTGGGGATAAAAAATAAGAAAAAATTATGAATCCACACACAAAATTATTTTATCACAAGAATATGACATTGAAAATGAGTTTGTGCAAAAGTGAGTCTAAAAAATCTGCACCAAACTATGGCTTAATCTTTTACTTGTATGAATTTTGTCTTACACTCTGTACTTAAAACTATGTCATTTTATCTTAGAGAAAATTGTAGTTGTTGATATGCATGTTTGATTTTTGATTCTCTCATGCTCTTTGGAGAATTCCGCATCTTTAATTTTAACCATTTTATTGGACACAACTTGCTGCAGTTTGAATCTGTTTGTTGTGATTCGTGAAGTGATAATGTTATGTTGTCTAAATTGTCTACTTGAATATGAGTAGTTTAATTGGACCTAGTTATGCACAAAGATTCATTGCATCATTGATTCCTTGTAGAAAATATATGCTCGTGAGTCTTTGCGGTTTTGTATTATAAATTCATTGTCACTCAACACGTACAAAATCCATGTGGGATTCTTAGGATATAATACAAGATTTGTTGTGATGCTATGATGGAAATAGCCCACCTGGCATTAGGCACTTAGATGAAAATTCCGTAATTATCTGTTATTTAGAGCAATAATACAGGAAAAATCTTATCCGAAGCTTCTCCTTTTAGCGTGAACTACTCAAATGTTTGGAACTTGTCTTTGTTCTCATGGAACAGCTTATTGTCGTTGCCGCCAACTCGATTGTGCAAATCTATCTTTTTGTTCTGCGGTGTCCTCAGCTCAATTTTTGTTCACTCTGAGGAATCTTTTATTTTGTTTATGAATTATTCCCCTGGATTATTGTAGAGAGAATTATGATGGCTGGAGAATAAAATTTTCTCTATACCACTTGAACTGTTCAGGTAAAATCTTCATAAGATCCCTTGTTTGATCTCCAATCCCCATTATTTAAAAACTTATTTTCAACTACACATCCTCCCAATAAAATCATTTTATGCATAAACCCAAAACCTTTTTCTACTTTTTTTACCACAGAATCTCCAAATAATCACTATTACCACAGAATCTCCAAATAATCACTATTACCAAATCTATTTTCCCAAAAAATGGGGGGTCAAACAAACCCTAAATGGATGTTTGGGAAGTGTTAATAAACGGTTTAAATTATAAATAGATAGAAATGAGTGGTGCACAAATAGGTAGTACTTATGCGTCCCTAGAATTTTTAAATAAAAAGTGAGTTGAGAGTTTATAAACACGAGCTAAACATGCAATAACTTCTTAATCCTATACTTATAAATTCTAGTTGCATTTAACTATTACCTCAACCTTTAGACCGGATAGGTCGTCTGCACATTTAGACTTTAGATATCTCGGTTAAATATTTGTATCGTTGGCGAGAATAACCTGAAAATAACATGTGGAATCACCTGATCATGTAGAAGTTTGATTAAAAAGCTCCTTTGGTGATAACAAGATATTGCGGCTTCATTTAAGGGTGTGATCGTGCTATCTATATCTACTATGTTTGTGTGCTTTATTTTCTCATGTGGTTACAAGTTGTATGCGGACTATTTGAATAGGTTTATGACGTGACGAAGTTCTTGGAAGACCATCCTGGTGGTGATGAAGTTCTGTTGTCTGCCACAGGTAATACTATCTTGTAATATTTTCGATTTTTATCTAAATCATGTTTGGCTAGGCTTAAAAAGTTCATTTATACGTAAATAAGTATGTTCTAAACAATTATTATTATTATTATTTTTTAAGTTGGACATGAGCAAGTTATTAGTTACTTTCAAAATTAGTAATTATTTATGCATAAAAGTAAGATAAAAACTACTTATCCATCCATGTTTGGAAACAAAAATAATTTTTACGTTGTGTAAACTTGGTCAAATGCTCAACATTTTGTCGATTTGATAAATAATTTTGATGGTTTGTTCTCGGCAGGGAAGGACGCAACTGATGATTTTGAGGACGTTGGCCACAGCAGCAGCGCTAGGGATCAGATGGAGGAACTTTACGTAGGCGATATAGATTCATCAACCATTCCGACTAAGTCCAAGTACACTCCTCCCAAGCAGCCTCACTACAACCAGGACAAAACATCAGAATTCGTCATCAAGCTCTTACAATTCTTAGTTCCCCTGCTCATCTTGGGAGTGGCTGTTGGCATCCGATTCTATACAAAATCGTAAGCTTAAAGTACGAGTTTCTGTGCCGAATGCTATAATAGCAAGACATTTCAACATTTGTGGTACATTGGGACCCGTTTGTTATGTTTTTAACATTTCTCTTGGGAAAATTAATGTGGTTGTGTTTCATAATTATCTTGACCATAATTTGGTTTAATTGCACGTTCTGATTAAAATCTTGTTTGCATTATGAGTTCGGGTTAACTTTATATTGTCGAGTTGTTGGAATGACGCGACTTTCATTCTTATTTCAAGGTAAGTTCATCCCATAAATTTAAGGTCGACGGTATAGATTTTCTTCCTTTTCATGTTTATTAGATTAATTATTAGAATATAAGAGTGTGAAATGTTTTTCATGTACACAAACATCGAAGACAAATTGTTAGAAAATAAGAATATAAGAGAGTGAAATATATAACTCTCTTACAAAATTAATCTTCTTTTCCAAGTTCTTCCTTAAATTTTATTCTCTGAATGTTCGTACACAATGAAACAAGGTCAAAAAAAAAAATCTCCAAAATTTGATAACACGATGAAAATTCCAAAAACAAGAAAACTTTACAGCCATACACATTGAAAATGCAATCCTTGTTTTTTTGTGTTTTGGTTTTCTCCTTTTGGTAAAGCATACACATGACAGTTGCTGGAGAAGCAAAAAAAAAAAAAAAAAAAAGAAAAAAAAAAAAAAAAAAAAATAAAAAAAAAAATATATAAATTAAAAAAAAAAAAAGAGGGAAGAAAACACTACAGAAATATTATCAAAAATATGTTGTAATAACTAAATACATGCTTGTCACGTTCTTTCTGTTAGCTTAGAATCAGTTCTCTGTGACTGCCCTGAGGGAGAACTGGATCCTCTTGAAGAACTATGTCCAAATATATTCAGCTTGCTAATCTTTTTCGAAAAGGAACTCATGAATTTACGAGAACCGGATCTTTCCATATTCCTCTTCATACAAACATGTTCTTTTTCCAAATCGTTTAATCTCATCCTGAGTCGAGCTAGTTCAAGTTTCAAGTCCCTGTTTTCTCGCCTTAGAGATGCATAATTGTCTCGGGGAGACATTGCAGCACTAAGAGCTCCACTGTTGATCCGCCAGGATTGGTGCATCGGTTTTGGATCATCGTCTGGATATGAGCAGAATAAGGCATTACGAAGCCTCATCTGCTCATAATAAAGCACTTGAACTATTGATTGGAGAGGAAGGCGTTCGTTCTGTGCAGCGTGTGCACCAGCTTCTTGTGAGAGTTTCTGAAAATCAATTAATTTGCAGAGCTTTCTCCTATCTGGATCTATTAAACCTTGATGAGCCTGCAAAATGCAGAAGTTGATAAGGGTGTGTTTCGTGCACAGTACTCAATAGAAGTGATCATTAAAGTAGACAAATTTTGACTTTTTTAATACTGTCATGTCCGCCTTATCTAATATGTCATGAGTACATATAGTTACTCATGCTTTATGGAATCATATGTTGTTAGGACTTACCTTGAGGTAGACATCGATTGCTCGATATAATCCATCGTGGAGCGTGCGTGCATGTGCCGGTAAAGATTCTGCAATGGCTATGAATTTGTTGAGTTTGAGGTTTGCGTCAGGTGCAATTTCAGCGAGGTAATTGTCGACCAGTTTAGAAACTTTGAACAACGCAGTTTGGGAGGGTGAAGGAGGACTATCAGATTCGAACAGTGAGCCATCTTCCATATCTTCGTCACTATCTTCCTGCTGAGAAAAATTAACCAATATTCTGTGAACAGTATCAACGTCGAATAATGTATCTCCAGCATGGCGAAATGAGGGAATCAAAAGGTCATCAAGAGTAGCTATATCTAACTGGGATCCTATCCGTCTCTCGAGATCAAGCCTGCAAGACACTGCACAATCAAGCATGACGGCACTTCTTAACATGCCAAAAAGAAAGCTTATAGGAACAGCGAGATTTTCGACAGGCAGGAGGCTAACAATTGTCTCAACTACGAGTCTTTCATGACCGCTGGTATCGGATCCTAAATCAACTTTCGGCTGAGTGGATTGATTCCATAAGCTGGATTTCTTTATCAACTCTTTCTGTGCATAAGTGACAAGTGATGCTCCAATACTTTCTGGCCTGACCCCACGGCATTTCATTGCTGTAATAACCCTTTGATACAAGTCAATGCGAAGAACTGAAAGGTCTTCGATCCACCAGTCCCCTTCACACTTGGTTTGCTTGCTCATGTGAAGTCTCCCCGAGCTGCTGTACTCCAACCGTGAAAAACTTGAAGCAATTTGCTCAACACAAGCTTTGGAAGCTATAGCATCAATGCATCGAGAAACAATTTTCAGCTCATCTGCAAGTGGAAGTAGGTTTTCACATTGTTTGAGGACTTCAACACACATTTCAAGGTTTTTGCATATGACACTATCCAAATATTCTTCAGCTCGGGAACCAAGATTGTTCTTCGAGTATTCCTCAGTCATTTCAAGGTAATCAGAAATACAACATAGCTGAGCAACATTAGCAGCTGTAATCTCAAAGTTGACGCCATAGCAGAATTTGGCCGCCAGTTCAAACGATTCAGCACCTCCCGGTAGGCTAAGAAGCTCCATCCTTGATATATCAGACTCTCGATGCTCTGCTACCAACTTTCGAATTCGGCCACTGCGGGAGACAAGAGGGAACTGCAGATAATCATAAATGCAATCAGAAATTTTGTAATATCATGAATCAGAGCTTGTTTGTATGCATAATGCAAATGGAAAAAGCAAATAGATTCCCACATTAGAGCATGCTCACAGAACAGTGATAGGTGAATGAATGCTCACATACCTTTTTGGCAGCTCATACTGAAGCAAAAATAACTAGAAAGAAAGAAAAATGAAGAAGAAGCTAGCTAAGACTTTGTTATCAATTATGAGGACCAGTGTCGGTACATAAAAGAAACGGAGAGAGCTAAACATGACTCAAAACATGATATGCAAACTTACCTTATGCAATGAAAATGTACCACCATCTACTTCAATAGATATATCACTGGGAACATCTCGAAATACCCTATCAGAGAGCAATACCCAATCAGCAGTTATAACAGTAGAGCATTTTTGTAAATGTCAATAAAATAAAGAAATCAAACATCCTTCAGTTTTTGGAATGATATTTTACGACAAAATTACACACAGAAATAGATAAGGGAAAATGACAATCGAACATAGATCATGCTTTGTGGTTGTTTAAGCATATAACTTTTATGCAAAATTAGTGTTGATCAAGTATTTGAATCTCCTTACTCGGGTTCGAAAAGTAGAAAATGAAGGGAACAACTTTGTAATCTGCGCGTATTTCATCATATCCTTTCTTTCATGCGTGAAATTCTGTTCTGAACAATTCTACATGGTCTTTTCCTCAAAATTAATGAAGTTTCAAGATAATTCTTAAATATCAAAAGCTGCTTTTGGTACTGCACTTATTTGAGTAAGAGTTCCCTGAATTCTGTTAAATTTAGACCCACAGAATTTGCAATTTCAGCATCGAAAAATAACTCGTCATTGATCAAAACTTGATGGTCTTCAAAAACTTGGAAGTAAATCAAACTATAAAAGAGAGATGTTGGATGTAGGAACAAAATTATATGGAATAACAGAGTAGAAAAATTCAAGGAAATAAGGGACTTCAGATGAGAACGAGTTATTAAAACCAGGATGTTTTGATATTTGGTGCATATATCATGAAACCAAGTAGGAAATCCTCGCTCGCTCGCTCGTTCGCTCGCTCTCTCTCTCTCTCTCTCTCTCTCTCTCTCTCTCTCTCTCTCTCTCTCTCTCTCTCTCTCTCTGTGTCTGTGTTTGTGTGCGCGTGTGCACATCCTTAACTCCTTAGGCACATTTATGTGTAAGAAAAAGGTTGGTTATAGGAGCGCAGAGCTCAGAGAAAATGACTGTCCATGTTCTTCAAGCAAGACGTGACTAATAGTTCCAATTAAAAGGAGGTGCACAGCTTTCAATAGGCAACAGGACTTTCACACTGGACATGAGTATGAGAATATATCAATCCTACGAGTCACCGAAGGCCATCAACTACAAGAGATGGACGTGACAAATTCCAATATTCTGTAAGCTGTGAGAAGAAATATGAAGTTCAAGCCTTCAAGTGGCATAGTACATAGAAGAAAATACGACTAAAGTTTCCCAATCAACTACAAACTAATCCAAAATTACTCCATAGGTTTGCCCGCATAAAAATAAAGAACAGTCTAGTCCTCTTTCCTCACTGCTTTCAATTTCTTTATGTAAGACAGGCAAATCAACTATACGAAAAACAAGTTCTCAGAAAATCTGCAGAAACCAGCAGCCATTTCTTCAAGTGCCCACTCAAGTAATGAAACACAAGAATACACCAATACAAAACAGAATATGACACAGCTAGAAAAACCCACAACTAGTATAAAAAGTAAAATAAAAACCATATGTAACAAAATGAAGGCCAAGAAGCCAAGGAAGATAAAAAAAAAAAAATTTGAAAAAATTAACAAACAAACCATTCACTGCACCGCAGCCGTGCGCACTTGGCCAATGGCAGCTGCTGGTGATGCTTGTCCATGGACAGAGGGAAAACTTGCAAATTTGTGAGAGAAAAAACAAGAAACTGGGGTTAAAGTTAAACAAGCACAATAAGAAAAGAGACAGAATGCCAGTAAGAGATGTCGAGTTTTTTTTAGTCGTTTTGTCAAACAGTTAGAATTCAAATCATATTTGCAATTGTCCAAAGATTTGGGCCTTTTTTGTGGGTCATATTTCACAAAACATCATTATTTTTCTCGTTTTATTTTCTAATTTATGCAGATAAAGGGGCGAAAATAAAGGAAATTTGTGTGTTACTTTTGTTTCTGTTCGTGAAAGTCAAGAACTGTTTGCTATGTACACTGGATAAAGAGAAGAGGCTAAAAAGGGTCTGTTTTGACATAGTTTACTCTTTGTTCCCTCAATTTATATTTTTTTTTCTTTTCCTTTTCCTTTTAACCTTTAACTTTTTCCTATCAGAATAAATTGTCTTTTCTTTAGAATAAATTGTCTTTTCTTTGGTCAGCTAATGTTGTAAGTAGTCTAATCCACCCCAAGGCTTATTAAATTTTTGGTAGATTTTAATTAAAATGATGAAATGTGTGATTCAAAAGCTAATAAAATTTGTGGGGCTCATGAAATGTGTGATTAAAATTAATTATTGACTGCTTAAATTTTTATAATTTTTTTAGCTAAATGAAATAAGAATTGCGTTTTCTAGATCAACTATATGAATCTTTCTTAATCTATATCTTTATGTTCAATTCAATGCTAGAAATATAGGATGTCTTAACTAGAATGTGTCTAACGACTATTTATATGATCGTAGTTACCATTTTGATCATTGTTTCTTTCTTCGTAATGAGAAAGGAAATACCATTTGTTGTTGCCGAAGGATAGATCAAGGTCCCTCTTGCGATCGTGCACGTGACTCATAGTCTATTCCTCCTACAAACATGGGTGGAAGCTAAGCTCGTTCAATCCATTCCTTTATCTAAAAGACATTTGTAATTTTTATTTCCCTACAAAACGAAAAAGAAAAAGAAAAGAAACAAGGATAGACCTTTTTATATTGCGTGTACAATCAAGATCATCAATCCTTAGTACGTACCAAAAATCATATTATTTTGGTCTTTTCCTGTTGTCTTTTGACACTATATCACTTTTATAAGCAAAACTCTCTCGATGATTTTTCATATATTTTGATATTTTAAAGTATGTTTGGTATATAAACCAGATAACAAGCACGGGCAATCGATGAAATCAATCTACCTTTGATCTACCACCAACTCAATATTTGGTAGCATTATTTAAATTGTATAAGAAATAGCAGGTAGATCACAGAAGAAATATATAGGGCTGGATGCAGTAAACAATTAAAGAAGTGTCTTAGACTACCAAACTCGACAAGGCACAATCCGGTAGTGGGGTACGATGATTTTGAATTATATCTTCTGCATTTATAGTTTATTCAATTGGTTGGTGCTGGAAATTGTTGAATTTTTTGAGCTTTTACCCTCTTAAAATTTTTAAAATTTCAAAATAAATAACAATACTAAAAAATTAATTTAACGTAGTCGACATGGGATTCAGGGTTTTTAGTGGAGAGACCTATTTTCCATTTTTATTGAGTGTAATGTCGATCTACTTATTTAAGTCTGTCCGAGAGTCGATATTCAAGACGATTTTCACAATACCCACGGCCTCTGCTAATGGATCGAGTACTAGTTAGACGGTTGTCTTTCGGTCATGATTTGACATTTCTATGAAGAGGAGTAATCATCACAAACGTTAGTTAAACAAATTTTAATGTCATTTTTTACTCACAATTTGATCTTCAAATGGATGCATTGCCCTTCTTCTAGCTTTTAGATATTCTTAGTATAACGGGATATAATTATTCGTCGACACGAAAACAATCATCATTTCACATGTACACCTACCAAATAGACACAAGAGACGACATACAAGATGAGTTTCACAATGCTCACAACCTTCGCTAGTGAATTGAGTACTAAGAACCAAATCTGCATAAAATGACCAAAAATAAGGAAAATATAAAGTTTTGAAAAAGGGGGTTAATAACCCAAACGGTCACTAAACCTTACAAAAAGTTTTCACATGATTACTGAACTTTAAAAATCATCCAAGTCATCACTGAACTTTGCAAAAAATTTACACGGGGTCATTAAACTTTAAAAATCACTATATTCATCACTAAACTTTGTAAAAAATTTCTATAGGGTCACTGAACTTTACAAAACTGTAGTGATAAATGTGATGATTTTTAAAGTTCAGTGACCCTTGAAAACCTTTTGCAAAGTTCAGTGATTCCGTGTATACCTTTTACGAAGTTCATTTTGGTGATTTTTAAAGTTCAGTGACCCTGTATAAATATTTTGCAAATTTCAGTGACCATTTGGATTATTAACCCGAAAAAAGGAGCAAAGTGCAATAAAAAGTTTTCGTAGTGACGGTGGCCACTTTGACAATCTATCTATTTATTTATGAAATATGATTATTCATCCACCTTTGGCATGTCACGTTCCAACACATTAAAAAGGTTGGGTCCATTCGTGTCCCAGTCTCTCATTATTGTGGAACTATTTAATCATATCATATAACATAATCATATCTTCCACCTCCCACTCGCACTGTTCTTTTTGCCTACATGATAACAAAAAAATTATCATGTTAAAGTCAAGTCTTCTCGTCAATTGATTGATTTCATTATTGTAGGCAAGCATGCTAGGATGGGCATGGTCCAAAACAAAGAGAGTAATTGGGTAAATAAGATTTTGGGTTTTAACCCTCATGAAGAACGTTTTTGAAGAAGATTGCGAATTGTAACGAGACATGTATTTTAGTCGATAATTTTAAACTAGCATATAAAGAGTACTTAATAATGCTTTCATTATACTGATATCGAGAGGGAAACTAGAATTTGATCATACTTTTTTGAAACATTGGATACTCGGTAACATTTGACTTTTTACTAAATTTTTGACATACATTGACCTAGTTAAGTTCAATGACCGATATGATTAATGTATTGATGAATTGCACGCACTATTTTGTCAGTTCGTCAATTACGACTATTTGCTTCATTCAACGACCTAGGTATCTCACAATGTAGGTATCAAACGTATTAATCGATTTTGACTAATTATATTCTTTCGCCAAGTTGGTTGTTGTGCCATGCAAGTGCTAGACGTGTAAGATCTGTGACGTTGTTGCTACACAACACCTATCTCATTACATCATTAACATGTGCACAAAAACTGCCACTTGCCACCACAACACTTCGAAGTAGCTAGATCTCAAATATACGTGACATGCGAACAAATTGTGACTAGCCTAGTATTACACCGAATTACAAATACAAAATAATGAAATAGTGCCTAAAATGTCAAAACTTAAATTTTTTTTTTTGATGCGAGATATTTTTCCACGTACGCCGTAAATTTATTTGGCCTCTGTTTGGCACACATTCTTTAAAATTTATTTTTCTCCAAATTCATTTTCAACCACTCATTCTCTTAATAAAATAATGTTTCACGTGGATCCATAATTTTTTTTTCCTACTTTTTAACCACAAATTTTTTAAAGAATTCATTTTTGACAAAATCTATTCTAAGAAATCTACATCCTATGTAGAGATGCACTATTCATCCGAACATGTTTTTATCCAATTAGTAATTTACTATCAATATACTCTGGTCATATGTGATCAAGGGCGGAGCTACGCGTGGTCAAGGTGGTGAGCGAACCACAAAATTTTATAATTTTAAAGTACTCAATAAATTCGAACAGTACAGTAAAATCGATCGTCTCGTCGACAATTAGTGAAACCAAGGATAGACTTGCAAGTTGTAAGTGTCCTCACGGTTGTTAATATGTCACACTACATTACTTTGGCTTGTGAAACGGATACATGTCTTGTAGTTATGTAAGGTATCGAGACATTTCGCATCAATTATGAAGTGCTTCAAAAGTTTCAATTATTTTAGTTTGAATGGACATTTCATCCACTTCTATTTTTTTTTAATATATAGATATACTCAAATATAATGATTATGAGAGTAGCTTGTAATGTTGGCAATACAAGCTGAGCGGAAGTTATAATTTTACTCCATTCTTTTCGTGTCACTGTATGTTACTAATTATATAAGTTTATTTATTTTTCTAGGATTATTCATATATGGATTTACCTAACCTAAGAATAGAGGTGGCGTTAGCAGAGACGGATCCATAGCCAGACTATAAGTCGGGTTAATAAGTAAAAAAAATAAATTTACACATAAAAAATGGGCTGGGACAGCCTGACCCAGTCTCCCCTAAATCCGTCTCTGAGCGTTAGTGATCGAATGATTTTGTGAAACTATAATTTTATTAACTTTTTGACACCAGACTCTTTCTGTTTCCTTGCGTCCGCGGATGAGCGTATACACAATTAGGCCTCGACATTCTTGAATCTTATGTTTTCTGTCTTTCAGAAAGCGAATTTTGTTCTGAAATACTTAATAAATTGTTCCATATAATTAACCTAGTCATCAAATGGTTTTGTAGAACCTACAATTTTGCTCTAAACCCTTAATCGAAGAACATTATTTTACTCAACAAAATTGTGTCTTTTTTGGTCCGTAATTATTTCACTGGTTGTTTTAGTAATGATAGCCAATAAGTTCATCCAACTTTTGCAAAAATCATACGTAATTTCTCCTGGATTTTTCAATAAATGAAATCCCATAATAAAATAAAAATGCAGGAAAATTAAAAATAAAATGA
>CAIGRK010294404.1:0-12486 GCA_903798315.1 Fraxinus greggii | reverse complement strand
CGTTACCGTGCTTAAAGTGAAATATATGGTGATTCAAATTCCAGTGCAAATATGTTCATTACTTTTAATGCGATGGAAAAGCTGCCATAAATTGGGAACTAATAAACCTAATAATTTCCATTCCAGATAGTTCCTAATTTATGGTACCTTTTCTTTGATAGCAAGGTTGAATAAACTTCTACCAAAAAAAAAAAAATCAAAAAACGAAAACAAAACAAAAGGAGGTACGAGGCAGAAGTAGAATATTACCTTAAATAATAAAAATATGCAAAATAACATAATACTAATTAAATACCATGTGACAAGTTGTGTAAAGTCATCACCCACTTAAACAATTACTAACCAATTATTAATAACATGTTCGCGCAACAAACCTTTTTGAAAAAGATAAAAAATAAAAATCGTTGCGAATGAATTGTCAAATTGAAATTATGATCGCAACAACAATGTTATTATTATAATCTTCTCACCAAGAAAATCATAACATGCAGTAGTCGATGTATTTAAAAAATAAATTTTGGTGCCAACCACGCAGTTTATGGAGGATGAACCTGATTTTCATTAACGATCACCTCGCAGATGATAATTCAGAACCTTACTTTCGACTTTTGAACGTGACCTAAACAACATAGAGACTACACCAGAAGATGTTTCCATCAGCTACCAAACCAATCTTCTTCTTCATACTCTAATAGAGGACAGTTGTCTTCTCTATAAATGTGTCAGACTTTGCACTTCTTATAGTGAGCCCTCCAAACCAACTGAGCTGAATATTCTAGATAGAAAGAGTTTTAGAGAGAGAAAATGGAGAAGAATGAGAAAAAAATTATGGAGATTGATGCAAAAACATCTGAGGATCAACCTGAACTCAACTACAAGGGCATCAAGGCCATGCCATTTATCATAGGTTAGTGCAAAGACTTCTTTTTCTTGCACTTCATCTTATTTCATGGTAATTGAAGTCGAACACACTTAAAATGTTCCTCATTTGAGATCCTTCGGCAAGTTAAGAAATCACGAACAGATCATAGAACCCTGAATTCTTTTTCTTTACTTTTCTTTTATTTTATTTCCTCTTATTTATTCGAAGTTGGAGTCGCTCACCTTTGTGGCATTAAGAGTCACAAACCGATCATATAATCCTATTTTTCTTTTCATTTCTTTTTGCTTCAGAATTTTTTTAAAATTTTTGTACTTTTGAATGAAGGGAATGAGACATTCGAGAAGCTCGGGGCCATTGGCACACTAACCAATCTTCAGGTGTATTTAACTGTGGTTTTCAACATGTCACGCATCAGTGCCACAACTCTCCTTAACATCTTCAATGGCACCACCAACTTTGCTACCTTGTTGGGGGCTTTTCTCTCCGACACTTATCTTGGCCGATACAAAACATTGGGATACGCTTCAATCTCTTCATTTCTGGTACAACCCTTAGAGAAATTCAATCATAACATTCGATAAAAAGAAGAAATTTTTTATATGAATTAAGATTTATCTTTTATTGTGAAGGGATTGCTGGTTATAACTCTAACAGCAGCATTTAAGAAGCTACATCCCCCCCATTGCGGAGCAGATGACAGTAAATGCATTGGTCCAGACGCGGGACAAATGGCATTTCTGTGGCTCGGTTTTGGCCTAATGATAGTCGGAGCCGGTGGGATCAGGCCGTGTAACTTTGCATTCGGAGCCGATCAATTCAATCCCAATACTGATTCTGGGAAGAAGGGAGTCAACAGTTTCTTCAACTGGTATTTTTTCACGATTACATTCGCGCAAATGGTATCAGTAACACTCGTAGTTTACGTGCAAACTGATGTGAGCTGGTCTATAGGATTAGCAATTCCTAGTATTTTTATGTTTTTATCATGTGCTATGTTCTTCATGGGGACTAAAATTTATGTGAAAGTGAAGCCAGAGGGCAGTCCTTTTACTAGTATACTTCAAGTTCTGGTGGTTGCTTTCAAGAAAAGGAGGCTGAAATTACCACAACAGCCTCGGCTCAGCCTATTCAATTATACACCTATGAAATCCGTCAATTCCAAGCTTCCCCACACTGATCAATTTAGGTAAATTTTCAGTTTTTCATTCTATTTTGATTCAAAACTCTTGGTAAAGCATGTTAGTTGAATCTTGATTGATGATAATGAGCAAAACGTATCGTTTGGTACAAATATTTAAACTATAACTTATTTTTATTCTTTAATATTATCCCGCTCTGAACTGTCCGGCGTACCATACACATCTGGCACGTTTGCGGACTGCCATTTAGGACAAACAGCCTGTAATTAGGGAGATTTTTCCCTAAAAATAGCATTTTTAATGTCCATTATGATGAAGGGAATCTTTAACCAATTGCAACACAAATTCAACCACTAGAGCAAAAAACGGAAGAGAAGAAACAAAAAAGTCTGTATCAGTTAGTTATCTGTGCTAGGCTAGTTTGAACTTTTCAAAATCAATAACTATACAATGACAAAAGTACAAGACTATAATTATGTACCTATCAACTTATAAAACACTTATTTTCTTGAAGTAATTTCAATAATCGTATTGTGCTGTCAGTTTCCTCGACAAAGCGGCAATTTTAACAGAAGTCGACGAAATCAATCCAGATGGATCAGCAGCCAATCCGTGGAGGCTATGCAGCATGCAGCAAGTCGAAGAAACAAAATGTGTGCTTCGTGTTATTCCGGTATCACTAACAGCCATTTTGTACCATATTGGAGCCCAACAACAATACATAGTTTTCCAAGCACTTCAATCCAACAGGCATCTAGGCAAAACCAGCTTCCAAATACCAGCAGCAACCTACATAATTTTCGCCATGTTAAGCCTATCTATCTTTATACCTATATACGACAGGATTCTAGTCCCATTTATGCAAAGAATAACGGGGAAAGAAGGGGGCATAACGGTCCTTCAACGAATGGGAATCGGTATATTCATCACTATAGTCGAGTCTTTTTTGGGAGCCTTTGTGGAAGTACGAAGAAGAGATTTGGCACTTAAACATCCAATCCCGGGAGTAAGAGGCGCGATTTCACCTATGTCTGCTTTATGGTTGGTTCCTCAGTTAGCATTAGGTGGACTTGCTGAGGCATTTAACTCCATTGGACAAGTAGAATTTTACTATAAGCAGTTCCCGGAAAATATGAGAAGCCTTGCAGGGGCATTCTTCTTTGTTGGAAGTGCTGTATCGAATTATTTATATGGATTCATTATTTCAGTAGTTCATCATTCGACTGAGGGCACATCAGGTGGAAATTGGCTGCCAGAAGATCTCAACAAGGGTAGGTTGGACTATTTCTATTATCTGACAGGAGTATTGTGTTTCTTCAACTTTTGCTACTTTTTGGCTTGTGCTACGTGGTTCAGATACAAGGGAAGTGAAGATAGCAGCATTGCAGTTGAAATGCAAGAGAAAAAATTTGACCAACATTCTGCCTAATTGTTAGATTTTAAGCCCAATTTGTAGTCTGAAATACCAATCTCAAGAATTTAACTTGTTGAATCCTGTTTCATGTATAACTTATTATTCAATTATCTTACCAGAGTTTTCGACAGTCAAACGATCATGGTAGACACGGCTAAGGGCCCATTTGACAGAATTTTATTTTATAAAATCAAAAGTTGCTTCTAGAACTTAAAAACAGCTTTCTGACCGTGTCTCTTGACGAGCTTTTAAAGGAATTTGACTTTCTCGGAAAGCTCGTCTATAACAAGCAAAAGCAAAGCCCGTTTAATGGCTCTTAATAAGATCTATTTCTAATCATCACCTCTAATTGACAAACAATTCAAAGACTAACTTGCGATGAAGTTTGGTCAACCATCTACCACCCTTTTGTGAAAACCTCACTTGACAGTTGACATGGTGGTCCCAACATTTTACGACGTAAAAAAGCTCATTTACATTGCATTGCATAAAGACCAAAAGAAAATGAAATCAACAAATGAAAACCCAAGAGACCATAAGCTTTATGCTTATGGACATTAAATTCTAACATGACAATTGTGCGTATTTTCCCAACAAGGGACTTAAAATCACAAAGGTGAAGAATTTGAGTTGAGGGCACAAATGTATAAATCTAAAAATATACTTCAGACCGATAGGCATAGCCCGTCAGTGTATACTCATAGATAATCGTTACGCTGACAATAGCTTCAGTCTCGGCAGAACTTAAACCGCCAAACTTCCAATTTATGTCTTCTCATACTGTGTATGATTGCTGAATCGTGTCTATATCGAGACCCTTAAGTCGCACCACTGATTCGACATGACCTTTAAGTGTGTGCAGCTCTCGTAACCTGTGACAACAAAAACCAAAATCCATCAGGTAGATAAAATTTCAAACACCAATGTTGTCACGTTCAAATTTATTTTTACTTGGTAAATTGAGTATACTAAAAACTATTTCCTTTGTGCGTTGAATATAAAGCAACCAGTAAACACAGAAGACAAATGCATAAGAATGCGATATCATATGCTGAGTTAATGTCTATCATCTGCCGTTATTCAGAAATATTGAGCATCTTTGAGAAGTTTATAAACAGTTTAAATAGATAGAAATGAGTGGTGGATAAGTACGTAGTATTTGTGGCTCTCTTGAAGAGGTGTGGATAAAAAGTTACTTGAGTGATTATAAATAGTTTATAAACATGAGACAAACATACTGGAATTTCAAATCAACTTAAGAAGCTAATAACTAATTATAATTAAGGCTAAACATCTATACCTTGCAATCTCAGCTCTCTTTTTGGCTTCTTCGGCCAACTGATTGAGCTCGGAGAAATTGTTGGTTTCATTGAACAATTTGGTATCAGGTACTTGCAGCCCATGAAGGGTTCTTTGTGCGTGTGCCCACTTAAGCTCGCGCTGTTCTTTTCCAAAATCTTTCTTCCTGGTGAAAGCTATCTGCAATAGGGGGGAAAAAAGGTGAAAGAGATAAGGGCGAATGGCATTGACAAGCGAAGATTTCATGTCAAATTAGTCGAGTATGATATGCACCCTTTGCTCCAGAACAAGATCCCAGGCCCTTCCACTAAGAGCATAACGGGTGAAAAACTTTATAAAGTCGAGCGGGATATAGAAAATAATATTATAAAGCCAGATCACTCCAGCCCATCCCCAACCAATTCCTTCAATTGCCGCAAAGCTCCAATTCGCATAAACCGCAATCAAAGTTGCAACCTGATTGCAATTATGTACCAAATATTTAATTCAAATAACTCAGAGTCGAAAAGATGTTGTGTGAAAATAATGGGACAAGATTCCGTACCAGTTGAGCAATCACAAATGCCACTACAAGCAACCAACCAGGTCGCTCAACAAATGACCAACTTCTAGATCTGGTAACAAATATCAGTGCCTGACTGATGGTGCTCACTTGAAGATATATTGCTGAAGCAAGCTTTCGGAAGTCGTCATGAGCAGTTTTCTCTAGAGTCGACACTCCAAATACTCGCTGGAAATTCATCAGAGAAGTCATGAAAAAATAAGAAACGTCTTCGATAAAAACATTAAGATACAGTTTAGCTGACAAAATTGGCTTACTGGAAAGAAATTTGTTTTATATGCTGCCCAAAAAAATATGACTGTCATCATTGCCAAGTATCCACCAAGAATAATTCCTGTTGCGAAAATCTCAGCAAGCTTCCAGCTGTCTGGCAGAGGAGATGGTTTCACTCTATCCTTTGATATGGTCATAATGGTACCTAAAAGCATAAGATTTGAGAGTTAAACGCAAAGAAAAGCAACAGGTTCAACCACGCGCAAGATTTCTTGTATGGTTGGTTAGTTTAATCCCAAGATAATCGCCATGGAAATGCAAGATATAGGCTCTTGGACGTGCAAACAAGGAAAATGAATTGTCCCGTAGGCATACTGACATTACAGTGTACAATACATATTGTCATTTTGAACTTTTCCAAGTAAAATCAACATTGTTTGGCCTTCATTTCTCTGAATACATAATCAACTATCTAAGCAATTAAAGATATCTAAGTGAGTCAAAACTAAATTATTGCTAATGAGCGATGATTTGAGTGTTTTTTGTTGAGAGAGAGAGATACCATCGTTGAGGATTGCAATGATAAGCACCATAAAAGGTGGAAAGTCAAATTGCCATATCAAGGCTAACAGCATGAAACCGAACTGATACCTCAGAAATGAAAGGAAAGACGTCAAAATTCTGTATGAAATTCATACTAGAGGAAAGAGAACATAAACCCAATCAAAAGAGTAACATACCACAATACGAATTGTGATAGAAACAGCATAAATCTGCAAAAATCAATGGAAAATGAATGGAATGTTATTTTTTGCATTCAGGCCAGCTGGACACTGAGGGTATGTTTGAGCCCCATTTTTTGAAAGAATGAGTCATGTAACAATGATTTTTTCGGAGAATGTGGTTAAAAAGTAGGGAAAAGTTTTGGGTTTACATATAAAATTATTTTATTGGATGAATGTGCGGTTGAAAATGAGTCTGAAGAAAAATGAGTTTTTATATAATAGGGCTCAAACAGGGGATAAATATGAACGTTAATACTGCAAGACAGGTGTACCGTGTAATTTTTCATCCTCTGGAAGATTGCCCGACTGGTTAAAACAGCACTAATTATAACACTGAGACCAGGTTCCGTGAGGACAATGTCAGAAGCACTACGAGCTGCATCAGTAGCATCAGCAACAGCAATCCCAATATCAGCCTTCTTCAGAGCAGGAGCATCATTTACTCCATCGCCAGTCATTCCACAGATATGTTTCCTGGCTTGCAAACGCTTTACTATTTCATACTTGTGCTCTGAATTAGATACAAAACAAGCCAATCAATAAAATATGAGGAATACTTAAGCAAGGACAAACCATGAATTATGCATAAACCTGTGTGACCAGAATCTGCAATCGAATACTGGAACATGAGACTTTGGAAAGAACAGAAAAATTACCAGGGAAAACACCCGCAAAACCATCAGCTTTCTCTATGAGTTCATCGACTGGCAAAGCAGCAATTGATTCGTCTTTGTTCTGTCCCAGCAAAGCAGATGAAGGATACATGTTTGTTCCCATTCCTAACCTTCGTCCAGTTTCTTTTCCTATTGCAAGCTGATCTCCTGTTGAAAATCACCAAATTCAGCATTTAATATTGGATTTCACTATAATCTCATTAAAACTTCTGAAAGACATGGAAAGCAGAACTGATAAATAAGCATAATATGGAAAATGTGCATGTATAACTAGATACAAAGTCATTAAACAGATTTCAATTGGCCAAATATTATTGCTTAAAGTTGCAAGACAAAATGTACCAGTGATCATTTTGACATTCACTCCAAGATTTAAAGCTCTTCTTATAGTCTCTGCACTGTCATGTCTGGGTGGATCAAAGAGAGGCATAAGACCAATAAATTGCCATGGCCCTCCAGGACTCTCTTTTCTTCCCTCCGGAACTTCCTGCAAGAAAATGTAATGCATGCCCATGAAATAATTCAATTTCCATTTTCTTGGCAACAAACAATTCAACACATACACATCATTATAAGAAGATTCGTATGGCATAAAAATACTATTCGGTTTACCTGGTATGCCACGGCAAGTGACCTCAACCCTCTTTCTGCAAATTTATCAATCACAGCATGTACCCTTCGCTCTATTTCAGATTTATTATGCGCAAGATTTAGAATCTACAAAACATATGTGAGGCAGAAATTAGAGTTAAAAAAATAACAGAAAAACCGTAACAAAAGGGCACTATTTACCTGCTCGGGTGCACCTTTGCTGACCCTGTGCATTTTCCCATCTTTATCTAAATAGGTCAATGCTGTTCGCTTGTCAGTAGGATTAAAAGGAAGGAAGTGGAGTTCTTGAATGCCAGCACGTGCCTGATCGTAGTGAATGTAGAAGTCAAAATTCACAAAAAAGTGGAAACATAAGTTGTATAACAGACATCTAGGACGTCTGACACACAGTACTGCTTAGCACAAGAATAAAAAATTTAAACTTCATTTTTTTTTTTAATACTTTCCAATAAAGTCAAATCTCATATACCAAACATTCCACTAAGATAGAATGCTACCTCCTTCGGATCAGCCAGCATCCCAACTATAGCAGCGTCTATCGCATCCTGGTTTTCTGTTCGAGAGGCTCGGGCTGCCATCAGAACAACAGTATCTGCGTCCACACCTTTCGCAAAAACCTGTGGATAAGCACATAAAGCACAAAATAGATGTTACATTCTGTTGGCTATGGTAAACACAGAAAATCAGCGGGAAAGCACCCGGTATATAACCTCTATAAGATTCTTATCAACAGTGAGCTTATTCAGAGTCAAAGTTCCCGTCTTATCACTACAAAGCACGTCCATGCCCGCCATCTCTTCTATAGCTGTCATTCTCTTTGTAATAGCTCCCTGTACATATATAAATATCCCATCACATAAGAGAATCCCAGAGCAACAGTAGATCGTCATAACCCAGGGAACCAAGCAAAAACCTGTTGAGCCAAACGATGAGCACCAATGGCCATTGTGACAGATAGAACAGTTGGCATGGCAATTGGTATTCCTCCAATAAGGAGCACAAGAAGATTGTCAATCCCAGGGCGATACATCCGATGTTGGATGGGGTACATCACAACAATCTCTATAATCATTCCCACCGCAATAGAGCAAATACAAAAGTTCCCAATTGCAGTCAAGACCTAACCAATACAACAACAAAATAATACTAAAATGTAAGATTTCAAAGGGAAATATAAGAATTCCAGAAAAAAATTGGCATATTTCTAGTTACTTGCCTTTTGAAAGTGCCCGACTTGGTTAGTACTATCAACAAGATGAGCAGCCTTTCCAAAAAATGTGTGAACCCCGGTAGCAATGACAACAGCTTCAATCTCTCCCTGTTTGCAGGTAGAACCCGAGTAAACACCGTCCCCTGGTCCCTTTGTTACAGGAAGGGACTCCCCCGTCAAAGCAGACTGCAAATTAAATCATTTATTATCCAACAAGCTCCAATTAACTGAAACTATATATAATGTACCAGAAAATCAAGAAAAGACACACACCTGATCAATTTTCAAAGGATCACCCTCAAGCAAGCGAGCATCAGCGGGGATTATATCTCCAAGTTTAATACTGATTACATCACCGGGGACTAAAATTGCAGCATCCTCCTCACTCCACCTTCCATCTCTAAGAACCTACATCATAATAGCTATCTATCAGGTAAAAACAAACAGGGACAAACCATTTATCGGCAACTCCAACACAAGATAATCTCAAATTTAACCTTAGCTTTCGGAGCAAGACGAGCCATGAGAGCTGCTGCTGCATTGCCTGCATTATTCTCCTCAATAAAACTAATTGTAGAATTTATCACGAGCAAAGTAATAATACCCACAAAGTCTTGCCAGTCCGGAGGCTTTCCCTGCAGAACTTGAAATTAAACACCAGTAAACCCTCCATAAAAAGCATACTTTAAGCAATACGATTTTCAAAAGTATGTCCTTACTCCTCCATTTGCGAGGGCAATTGCCATGATAGCAGCAGCTTCCATAACCCATGAGAGAGGGTTCCACATAAACCCCAAAAACTTCAAGAATTTGCTCTCCTGTAAACACACCCCAGGTCCGTAAAGACACGAGCTTTTATCATTAAATCCAAATTCCAAACCAAGAAATCACCAGATTCAATGGGACAGAATCACCAGCCATTACTATCCCAATAATCATTTTGTTAAATTATAACTCATTTAAAGCTTGGAACTTCTAATACAAAAGCATGGAGCACCCATAAAAACATGGGAAAGGAAGCAATGAAATATAAGAATTGAGATACAAATGAGCTTTATGTCAGCATCAGAAGTACGTTATTCTAAGCATTAAATACACAAACATATAAAGTGCAAGGAAAATTGAACTGTGTAACATAAGAATCGAAGTTGAAGGGCCAGAGAATGTAAAATAAACCTTCTTTTCCTCAAGTTTGTTGTGCCCAAAAATGGTTAATCTTTCTTGAGCAGCCTCAGTTGAAAGACCCTCTCTGGTACATCTCAGATTCTCAAACACTTCCTCAATGGGAATGTTCTCCTGCACACAAACAAAGAAGAAAAACACACAGAAAACCCGTCAAAAAAGACCCATAAAGCACAAATAAGAAAACCATTCAGATCCATTACCAAATCAACAGTTTCCTTCAGTACAGCCTCCAAAACTTCAGGTTTATCCCCCATCTCGAAACGCTTTTAAACTCTTCTTCTGAAAAAACCAAATTTTCAGAACAAAGTTTATTCAAGAACCACCATAGACACAGGTTCTTAGAAAATCACAGTTAAAAAGAATTGAATTTTTGGCTAAGAGAAATGGATTTCAAGACCAAACTGAGGCCTACCCCACTACACCAAATCTATAATAGAAGTGAAACCGCAGATGAGAGTGGTAACAGTTGCAATAGCGCAAAGCCTTTTGCACTCCCAATTGATTTATACTATAAAAAATATAATTGTTATTGAGTCCACATAAGAGATAGAAATTTAAAATTGATGATTTGACGTGATGGATAACGATCATATTTTTCATATTTATGGATTGTTTATGAAAATCAAACCACGTCTATATGAATAAAAATTCATTATTAATATTAGTATTTTCAACTTTACATAAAAAAAGCTTAAAGCCGTGAGACTAAACTTTCACTATAAATATAATTATTATTTTTTCTTAGTTTCTAGGCACTTGAACCATCACGCCACNTAGATAGAAATTTAAAATTGATGATTTGATGTGATGGATAACGATCATATTTTTCATATTTATGAATTGTTTATGAAAATCAAACGGGTGTATATGAATAAAAATTCATTATTAATATTAGTATTTTCAACTTTACATAAAAAAGGCTTAAAGCCGTGAGACCAAACTTTCACTATAAATATAATTATTATTTTTTCTTAGTTTCTAGGCACTTGAACCATCACGCCACAACATTTCTACTTTTTATAGCTTGTACGGCATGTATTATTTGGAGTAATTTAGCAGTATCATATCATATAATACATTATTATGAAATATTTTATAAATATTTAAATATACGTGAATATTAATTAATTTAGAATTAATATTAAAAAATACATCTGTAACAATGATTATTAATTCAATTATTTCATTTTTAATTAAGTAAATTTGATGTTAATTAGCATACAATACATTCTTAAATGCGAAATTGTAATTAATTTATAAGTGGTATTAATAACATTGAAATATATAAATGAAGATGAATATTAATTAAATGAATGTAAATGTTGATTAATTGAGAAATAACAATAGAAAATTCATACATTAATTAAAGCATATAAGTGAAATGAATCTGTCAAAAGTACATGTACAATGATGGTAATTAAATGGTTAAATAAATTAAATATATATTAAAAAATAAAAATTAAGATATTATTAAAATAATTGAATTATAGAAAGATTAAAATCGTCCAAAAATGAAAAATTGCAATCACAGTACCAAATATTTCAATTTTAAGTAAACTTAGCATAAACCTTCATTTTATTGCACACACAGTACCAAATCTTTCAAAAACTCGTATATGAAATCCAAATAGATGATTTCTTTTAGTTTGACCGTTAATTGATTCAATAAATTGATTTTGACTTGAATTAAAATTAAAAAACTAAAAATCAAAACCCAAATCTTAACGTATTCATCCTCTCCTTTTATCCTTCCCAAATCCACCCTCCTCTTAAACACAACCAAAAAACCCACCATCATAGCCTCATCGCCGCCTGCTGGCGGCATCCACAAAAACCCTATCAAGCTAGGCACGGAAAGAAGGCCTAAATTTGTCTAGAAAAAGGAAAAGAAAAAAAATGGCAGTGTGGCAGTGGGTTTTACAGCTCAATTTATTTGATTGTATCAACCAAAGAAATTGTGTAGTAGGCAGACCTCCTCAACGTCCACTGACCATCCTCCAACACGAATATGTCTCTCCTTCAGCAGCCATTCATCATCCTTTTCCTTCCTAATGTCATTTTCCAAATAGTTTATATCTAGGTAATCTTTTTCGTTGAAATTGAGGATTCACCTATTTGACGGAATCCTTGATGAGTTGTCTTCTTCGACTCGTTTACTTTTTCAATTGTAGTTGGGAATAGGTTATTGCTAAGAGAGCGACCAGTCTTCACCCTTGCAACTGTAGTGGTACGTCCACATAGTGTCTTGCGCTACAATGACTGCACTTCAATAATTGAGTAAAATATGTGTTGTTATAGTTGTAGAATTGTGTTTTCTTTATCTTTGAGTTAGGGTTAGGGTTCGGTTTCAAGTGATGATTTGAGTACGGAATTTTCCCCGTATGTGCCACCTTGATGGGGTTTTGGTGGGTATCAGCGACAGGCTGCGACGGAACAGTGGTAGTAGGAGGATGGTAGGGTGGGGGGGGAGTAGAAGATAAATAGTGATTGGGTTTTTATTTTTTATTTTT
>CAIGRK010294330.1:0-24481 GCA_903798315.1 Fraxinus greggii | reverse complement strand
GAAGAATTCGACCAAACACTACATTGGGTTAGAATCTTGAATTAGGAATTAAGGTGATCATTAGATGAACTTATTTTGCCCTAATATTCATTTCTCATTCGAATCTTTATTAAATCAGTGTTTGCAATTTTTATTACTTTCCAATAATTCACAAGCAAAAAAAAAAAGCTATTCACAAACATTATCATTATTTGTTTACTTTCATCAAATAGGAGTTAGGAAAAATAGATTTAGACCAAAGTGTAGCCCTCGTGGCAACGATAATCCGGACTCAAAGGTTTACTATATTACTTGTTACGATATCATACACTTGCGATAGAAAAAAATGCAAAATCTATGTAAGACATGTCCCAGATACAACATATGGTCATTAAACACAACCGAAATAAAATAGAGCTCATTAAAACTTGAAACTCACAAGTCCATGACAAATTAACTGCTGGGTCTCCGGAAAGTGAAAACGAACCAGATATCTAATTAAGTGGAAGAATAGCAATTTATATTGGGAACAGTAAAAACCTTCTTCAGCATATTGTCTTTCTCAGGTTGTCGTCCTTCGGGATGTTCTATGGGGTTGGGTTTTTTATGTAATGCACATCTCATAATTTACAAATATAGTGATATTAACTAAGCATCTTAGAATCACAGTCAAGATGTATGATTCTATGGAAATAAATGAATTCTCATTATTTTCCATTTCAAGCATCCTTCAATTCTCATTTTTGCATCATGATGCAGATTGATCCCTCCTATAGACCTAGCTTAATGGAGCAAGATGGTAGTGGAACAGGTGCCTTACCATTTGCTGGGTCAGACTTGGTTGTGAACTGTGGATATTAACTGGAAAACTTTTTCAGTTTGCTTCTGTATATCTGTCTAAGTAACTACTAAACTGATGGATTCAACTGTTACATAGGCAAAATTAGCTCATTGATTGACTTGGATTCCGAAGATGAAACACTCCGTAAGGAATCTGAAATTGCTTTGAAGTAAGAAATAGCTTGGGCCTCTCATCTATCTTTGCAAGTGAAATTCCTTCTGACTAAAATTATTCAGCTCTGGTTTCCATTTCTACAATTCATGTGTGTGTACACAGGCACCCTTTATATTCAATTTACAAAAGAAAATCTCTTCACTAGCAATATTAACTCCAATTCACAGGGTAGGCTAGGGCAATACTATATTTAATTCACATTTCACGGTGCAATTCAAAAATTATAGGGCAATACCATATTACAATTTCCAAAAATTGTGCAATTTATACTTCACAAATCACAGAGTAAGAAAGCAACTCACAAACGTCATAGAGGCAGTAATACTGGAAGTCTGATAGGAAAATCAATTGAAGAGCAAGGTGCCAATTTCATGTGTTAGAAATAAAAAAAATAAAGATTATTACAATTTACACAAATCAAAATACAATAAAATAAAAAATGAGAAAGGGAAAACGAGGCATGACAGAGCAGGCGAGGGCCGCAAAACTTCATGCCTTCACCTAAATCCTANAAAATTATAGGGCAATACCATATTACAATTTCCAAAAATTGTGCAATTTATACTTCACAAATCACAGAGTAAGAAAGCAACTCACAAACGTCATAGAGGCAGTAATACTGGAAGTCTGATAGGAAAATCAATTGAAGAGCAAGGTGCCAATTTCATGTGTTAGAAATAAAAAAAATAAAGATTATTACAATTTACACAAATCAAAATAACAAAAATTAGAAAAGGAAAACTAGTATATGCTTGCAGTCAGGGCTTCACTTAATCACCTTCTTCTTCTGCTGCTGCCAAAGATTAGACGGTAGTTGAGGGCCGATGGAGCAGGCGAGCACCAACTTGGAAAATGATGGTGTGAATTCGAGGATCTGACGAACCAATCACCAGCGAGCTCGCAGGAACCAAACTAGAATGGCAAATGCAGGGGCTAGAAACTGAGTGGCGGGAGGACTAAGGAGGAGGCGGAGGTAGATGCAGAGGACAGAGGGTCGGAGGCGTAGTGGCGAAGGAGGCAAAGCGGTTGTGATTGCTAGTCCAATATTGTGAGGCGGAGGCAATAGAGTTGGGTATTTGGGTAATTGGGTTGGGCATGGTATTTGAATGTGTAATATGGTATTGGGTAATTGGGTATTGGGCATTTAAATGGTATTGGGCTAATGGGCTTAAATTTATGGCTAATGGGCTTACATTTATGGCGTGCAATCAATGTGTACCGTAAAATTTAATTTTACATGGCATGCCATCAATGTATGCCGTAAAAAAATTAAGGCATGCAATCAATGTGTACCATAAAAGTTTACTTTTTACGGCATGCCATCCATGTATGCCGTAAATACTTTTAGTAATTGAATTATTACAACGTCCATTTAAGGCATGTCGTAAATAGTTTATTTTTACGGTATGCCGCATATGCACGCTGTACACGTGTGCCGTAAAAAGTAACATTTGTTATAGTGTATTCTTGGATCAACCCAAATCGTATTTTATTACTTTTGTATACAATTGTAAATATCCATATTGAAGGTTAATGATTCACTTATGTTTGTTATATGAACTACAACTATCCAACAACAATAATTGTCCAAATAGTATTTTAAATTTGACATGCAAATTTAGATTTGTCGACAATCTGTGTTGGTATTAAAAGTTAGTATTGGCAGGTGACAACGACATATCGACAATAACAACAATAAATGATTATATTAACTTGAAGCTCAAAGCATTATAGATATCCTTTGAAGATTTGTAAAACTGATGATTTTGGTTTTGCATGAGAGGTAGTGCCAGCAGAAGACGGTATTATGTGTAACCTCCTATTAACTTGCGCGCTTAGATTTTGGGAGTCTATAGTAAATTTGTAACAGAGGTTCGACTTCAAATTTCATTTTGAGATTTATTGTCAGTTTGCTGAGCTGAAGTTGGAACACTTTGGGATAGTAAAAGGTCCGCCATGAATGCTATAGACAATACACACTTTATTTCTTTCATGTTAGGAAAGGCAAGATGAAAAGGGTGAAGTTCCAATTTGAGTAGGTTGGCTGGATTCAATAATTAGCCCTTATTTGGAGGAAATTCTCACCATTTTTGATAAAAAATTGGACCGTTCGAATGAAGATGGGCCCCTTACAGCCGTAAAATTCTTACTCAAAGTTAGTTGAGTTTCCATAAATGCCCTTCCAAAATTAGAGTATTAGATGTGAAAGGGATACATATGTAATTTTGTATTTCTTGGTCAATAATGGTGCTTGATTTTTACAATGTAGCGGTAAAAAAAAATTCTAAAAATTTGTTGAGAATCTCTCCCAAACGTGCGCTTAATACATATTCCATCTTTAACCATTTATGTTTTTATGATAAAATAATACAACACATGGTTTTATAACAGCCTTCCTAATCGAAAATGTGAGGAATTTTACTACTTACGTAGAAATATAATGTGGGGACAACAACCCATCAAGGACACCGATGCTACCAAAAAGCGTACCTATTGATTTCTGAGCTCGACGACTGAGAATAAGTACGAACAAGATCTTTCGGTACCTGAAACAAAGGTATCGAGATGTGTCCTCGTCACCCCTCCTATGCTTAACTCAGAGAGAGAATTTGAGAGAATATATATATACTGAAAAATTAAGTGAAAAATATACCTTAACAATGGATTGAAATGATGTATTTATAGAGGTAGATAGTTTATTCCTAGTAGGATTATAATGTTGAGATTCCTAGGAGTTATACCGTGATTAGGGGTTGTAATTTAATTGGCTTTGCATTACCTCCGTGTTCGGATAGAGATGAGACTGTAGTGGTAGAATCCTTTCGAGATGTGGTAACATGCCAAAAGCAGGACTCTACATCAAATGTTGGATAAGCCTCGATAGGTGGGGGAGTAATAAATACATCGAGGACTGCATGGTAAGAGGTTATGATGTGATCTCGATAAGGTCGAAGCTGCTTGAGAAGAGGTACTACAATGGAGACATGCCCGAGGAATCCAAGAGACATTGAGGATAGGACGGACAAACACTCCTCGGTCCCCTATGCTCGAGCTACTCAAATTATGGGATCATCAGACACAAAAGTGTATATGAGGCCTTGTTTGGCCATCATAGTTTTCAAAAATAGAGGTAGTGCTGACAAATGTTGGTATTATGCATTCCCTCCTTATAATTTGCATGCCTAGATTTCGAGAGTCAATAGTAAATTAGTAATTGAGGTTCGACTTTGAATTCAATTTTGAGATTTATCGACAGTTTGTTGAGCTGAACCTGAAAAACTTTAGGACAGTAAGATGATTGCTGTCAGCCCCTTGAAGTTTGACATGCGCAATGGCGTGAGAATACCTTGCACTCATGCCAAGATGTTGCGGGAAGATGTGTTGATGATGCACATTCGGATTTTGGGGCAAGAAAAATGTGGGAATGATGCTTCAGTTTGGCGGGTGTCAAAGTGTTGCAATTTGGCAAGGCATGGGCTGATCTACCTTGTGGATTAGTGGGCTGAAGTCCACAAATTTGGGTGTCCAAATTGGGCACATGTTGGCAGAAGTGCTGGGCAGTTTTCGGAGTCCATACTAGTGGAAAGCGTGGACAGTTGCTGGGAATAGTCGTGGAATACGGTTTCTGGCATGTTCTAGCCAATTGGGTTGGTTTATCCCTTTGGCAGTTAAGGGTGTTAACTGCACACGAGTTTTGGCTTATAAATAGAGGAAGGTTTAGCTGATGAGACACAGAAAAAGGTGTTGTGTTCCTTCAGTATTTCCTTCGTGTCTTGTATTATTGTTGAGTAATAAAATAAGTTGGGTTTACCCGTAATACTGTCTTCCTTTACATTTTGTGTGCGTGCATTGTGCAAATCGATGGGCTGACTGTGTGAAACCTTAGTGCCATCATAGGCGAAAATTTGGCTAAGTGTTTTACTTGGATTTCGTCCCTGTGATAATTGGTATTAGAGACTCGTTGCAGTTGCTGGGTATCGCTTATAGAAATGGCTGCAAGTCAAAATCTAAAGGATCATGCCTCTGCATTGGAGGATTTCGTCGGTGCTCCTATGACCGACAGTGCAGTTAGTTTGGTTGCACAAGTCCATGCACATGATGATGCGCACACAGAGTTGAGGGCTCAGTTTGAAGAGTTTGCCAGCGGAGTTGATGAAAGACAAGCTTCGTTCATGAAAGATCTATTGGACTTGTTGACAACTTAAAGTCTCGGTTTGATGCCCTTGAGAGTGAAATTTCCTTACTGAAATTGGCTCTAAACGGTACCACTGTGTGGGAGGTAATAGATGCTTCAAAAATTCACATTCCTGAACCAAAGCAGTTCAATGGTGCTCGTAATACCAAAGAGTTGGAGAATTTCCTATGGGACATGGAGCAGTACTTCAAGGATGCCAGTATTCCAGAGGAGGAGAGGGTAAACATCACTTCGATGTATCTATCAGGAGATGCAAAGCTGTGGTGGCGAACTCAGGTGAAAGATGACGAAGCTATAGGGCGGTCACCTGTTGTTACGTGGAAAACATTGCGGAAGGAATTAAAGGATCAATTTCTGCCTTACAATACTGCCTGGGTTGCAAGGGAATCTCTCAAAAATTTACGACAGACGAGTAGTGTTCGGGAAACATGATGGAATTCAATAATCTCATGCTGGATATCCAGAATATGTCTGAGGAGGACAAGCTTTTCAACTTCATGTCGGGATTACAAGGTTGGACATAAGCCGAATTGCGGAGGCAAGGAGTGAAGGACCTTCCTTCGGCAATGGCAGTAGCGGATTGTCTTGTTGACTACAAGAGGGTAGTAACTCCTTTGTTCAGAGGAAAAGTAATGAGAAGAAGGCTGGTACATCGAAAGATTGGAAGAAAGGGGATAAGAAGAAAAAGTTCGAGGGCCCTAAATCAAAAGATGGTGATCAGTTCCAACTTAAGTTAAAAAGTTTCAGCGGATGCTTCATTTGCAATGGTCCCCATAGTGCAAAAGATTGTCCGAAGAGGGAGAAGCTGAATGCCTTACGGTTGGAAGGCTGTGAGACAGCTCGGATGATACCCCATCGAGAGTGAATCTATTGTAGGTCATGAATGCTATGACTACACTACAGCGTGGCTTGATGTATGTTCAAGTTACTATTAACGGGAAGGAAGTGTTGGCAAAGATTGAAAGGGTACAACCAACAACTTTGTAAGTTCAAGAATAGTGGAAAAGATGGGATTAAGCATGACTCGGGTGAATACAAAAATTAAGGCTGTGAATTCTGTAGTACAGCTTGTGAAGGGGTCTGTAGAAGTCCCCCTTCGTGTGGGCGAATGGGAGGGAAAGTGCAATTTGATGACTATTCCCTTGGACGATTTTGATTTAATCATTGGTATCGAATCCTTGTTCAAGGCGAAGGCATCCATGGTACCGCATCTGAATGGATTATACATTGCAGATGAAGGGAGTCCCTGTTTTGTACCAGCGAGATATCTTGACAAGAACAGAGGGAAGCATATTCAGGATGTGATGCAATCTACGAAACAGCTAAAGGCGGGTCTGAAGAAAGGGGAGATAAATTTTGTTGCGACTTTGATAGAAATCAAAGAAGATCATATTGTGGAGGTACTTATCAAGTTGCAAGTATCTTGGATGAGTTCGTTGATGTGATACCCCTGAGCTTCCAAGAACTCTCCCACCTCATCGCGCTGTTGATCACAAAATTGAACTCAAACCATGTGTAAAGGCTCCTGCACAGGCCCCATATCGAATGGCTCCATCGGAATTGGCAGAGTTAAGGAGGCAGCTTGATGATTTACTTGATGCGGGTTTCATTGAGCCTTCGAAAGCTCCCTACAGTGCCCCAGTTCTATTTTAGAAAAGCATGATGGTTCCACGACGATGTGCTTGGATTATCATGCACTGAATAAGGTGAGGTGAAGAACAAGTACCTTGTGCCTAATGTTGCTGAGCTATTTGATCGACTGGCAAATGCTTCATTCTTCACCAAGCTGGATTTACGATCGGGCTATTAGCAAGTAAGGATTGGTAAAGGTGATGAATCAAAGACTGCTTGTGTGATGAGGTATGGTTCATTCGAATTTCTGGTTATGCCCTTTGGTCTTACAAATGCACCTGCCACTTTTTGTAACTTGATGAACGATGTGTTGTACGAGTTCCTGGATGATTTTATGGTAGCCTATTTGGATGACATTGTGATATGTAGTAGATCACTGGGTGATCATATTATCTACTTAACCAAGGTGTTCTCACGGCTTAGAGAACATCAGTTGTATGTCAAGAAGGAGAAATGCGAATTTTGTCGGTCGGAGATAATGTTTTTGGGACACTGGGTAGGTCAAGGAAGAATCAGAATGGATAAAAAGAAGGTAAGGGCTATCATGGAGTGGCCAAGTCCATCCAAGGTTGTTGAACTACATTCCTTTCTTGGATAAGCAAACTATTACCGGCGGTTCATTCAATGCTATTTTAAGAAAGTGAACACCTTGACGGACTTACTGAAGAAGGATCGGAAGTGGGAATGGACCGAGGAGTGCCGGCGAGCTTTCAAGAAGTTAAAACATGTTGTTTCAACTGAACCAGTGCTGCAGTTGCCTGACTTCGAGAAGTTATTTAAAGTACACACTGATGTATCTGATCGTGCTATTGGTGGTGTATTGGTACAAGAAGGTCATCCGGTCGCTTATGAAAGTCGAAAATTGAAGGAGGCAGAACAACAATATTCAACTCATGAGAAAGAGATGACGGTTGTTGTTCATTGCTTGGAGACTTGGCAACATTATTTGTTGGGAACAAAATTCACTGTTCTAACAGATAATGCAGCCATACATATTTTCGGTCCCGAAGAAATTATCGGCAAAATAGGTGAGATGGCAGGAGTTTCTGGCTAAATTTGATTTTACGTGGGTTCACAAGCCAGGCAAGCAGAATCGGGTTGCTGATGTACTCAGTCGGAAGTCCGTGGGAGCTTATGTGTCAGCTTTGATGATAGTTGAATCAGATTTTCTTGACAAAATCAAGTAGTGGGCTGAAAAGGATGTTGCATATACCAAGTTGTTGCAGGAAATTAAGGACGGCTTGGTGAGACGGTATTGGATTGAAGATGGTTTGATCTATGCCAAAGGCAGCAGATTGTCTGTACCTTCAGGTCTAAGGCAGATTCTGTTGAAGGAAACTCATGATCCACTATGGGTAGGTCATCCAGTCATCAAAAGGATGTTGGCTTTGCTCTCAAAATCATAGTACTGGCCGAAGATGGGTGATGAGGTAGAGGCGTATGTAAAATCTTGCTTGGTGTGCCAGTAGGATAAAACAGAAAGGAGGAAAGAAGCAGCTTTGATCCGGCCTTTGCCCATTCCAGAACGGCCATGGCAGTCGATTTCTATAGATTTCATTTTTGGTTTCCCGAATGTTGATGGGTTCAAGTCCATTATGGTGGTGGTGGACAGGTTGTCGAAATATTCAATCTTCATTCCAGCTCCGCATGAGTGCACTGCAGACATTGCTGCTGGATTGTTTTTAAAAAATGTAGTGAAATACTTTGGAATACCCGAGGATATCATGAGTGATCGGGATTCTCGGTTTACAGGCAAATTCTGGACAATGTTGTTCAACATTATGGGGTCTTAGTTGAAATTTTCAACAGCAAATCATCCACAGACTGATGGTCAGATGGAAAGGATAAATGCATTGCTGGAGGAATATCTCAGGCATTATGTTACAGCCAGTCAGAAGAACTGGGTTCCCTTGCTTGATACAGCTCAGTTTTGCTACAATCTACATCAATCATTTGCTACGGGGATGTGTCCGGTTGAGTTAACCACGAGACATATGCCCAAGACTTCTCTCGAGATTGTGAAAGAAGGGAGACACAGTGTATGTCCAGCTTCTTTTCAATTTGCTCAAGACAAGCAGGAAATGATTGAGCAGGCAAAGGATAGTCTTGCGAAAGCTGCCCGATGAATGAAGAAGTACGCTGATCAAAATCGGAGGCATGTAGAGTTCCAAGTTGGGGACAAAATCTTGTTGAAATCGACTCCCCAAATTTGGAAGAAGATTAGTAGCAAGACCGTGCATCGTGGGCTAGTTCAAAAGTATGATGGTCCCTTCGAAGTAATCAAGCGTGATGGGAAGGTAGCATATCGACTGAAGCTACCCAATCATTTGAAGGTTCATCATACTTTCCATGTAAGCTATCTGAAGCCCTTTAATGAAAGTTCGGTGGGAGAAAATCGTTTGCAGGCCAAGAGGGCTCCTTTTATGATTAGAAAACAATATGATAAGGAGGTGGCAAAGATCATTGGTTATCAAACAATGGGGGCAAGCAGGAAGAACAGACGGATATAATATCTCGTTCTGTGGAAAGGTGATACTAGAGTTGATGCAACCTATGAAATGGACGTTGATCTATGGAAATTCGAGGACAAGGTGAAGGAGTATTTTGATTCTCTTTCGACGAGGACGTCAGACTCTTGTGGTGGGGAAGTTTGTTAACCCCTTCGAAGGTTAACATGTGCAATGGTGTGAGAATACCTTGCACTCATGCCAACATGTTGCGGGAAAATGTGTTGATGATGCACATTCGGATTTCGAGGTAAGGAAAATGTGGGAATGATGCTTCAGCGTAGAGGGTGTCAAAGTGTTGTAGATTGGTAAAGGCATGGGCTGATCCAACTTGCTGTTCGTGGACAAAGTGTTTTTGATTGGCAAGGCATGGGATGATCTAGCTTGCTGATTAGTGGGCTGAAGTCCACAAATTTGGGTGTCCAAATTGGGCACGTGTTGGCACATGTGCTGTGCAGTTTTCAGAGTCCAAACTAGTGGAAAGTGTGGAATGTTGTTGGGAATAGTTGTGGGATACGATTTCTGGCATGTTCTAGCCAATTGGGTTAGTTTATCCCTTGTTCTGGCTTATAAATAGAGGAAGGTCTAGCTGATGAGACACAGAAAAACATGTTATGTTCCTTCAGTGTTTCCTTCGTGTCTTGTATTATTGTTGAGTAATAAAACAAGTTATGTTACCCGTAATACTGTCTTCCTTTACATTTCATGTATGTGCATTGTGCAAATCGGCGGGCTGACTGGTTGGAACCTTAGTGCCATCATAGGCGAAAATTTGGCTAAGTATTTTACTTGAATTTTGTCCCTGTGATAACTGCCATGAATGATGTAGACAATTGGCACTTTAGTTCTTTTATGTTAGGAACAGCATGATGAAAATGGTGAAGTTCCAATTTGAGTGGACACAATAAATAAGTGGTGGTAGTTGGATAGGGTTGGCTGGATTAAATAATTAGCTAATTATTGGATCGTTGGACTGAAGGTTGGCCCTTTCCAGCAGTAAAAGTCTAACTCAAAATTAGTTGAATTTCCATAAACTCCTTCTTCCAAGATTAAGGTTTTTTATTTCAAAAGGGTATATATGTAATTTTGTATTTTTTGGTCGATAATGGCTGCTTTTAACTGTGCAACGGTAAAAAATTGTAAAACGTTGCTTAGAATCTCTCCCAATCGCGCACTTAATATATATACCATCTTTAACCACTTAAAATTTTAAGATACAATAATGCAACATGTGATTTTATAAAAACCTTTCCTAAGCGAAAATGTAAGGAATTTTACTTCTTACGTAGAAATATAATGTGGGGACAACAACCTATCAAGGACACAAAGGTGGTATATTAAGCTTTGTCTAACTATCATACTTTTCAAAAAATAGAGTTTTGAGTAATGATTTTTATGTAAATTTGTGGTTAAAAAATAGATAAAAGTTTTGAGTTTACGTGCAAAATATTTCATTGTGTGAACGTGTGGTTGAAATTGAGTATATAGAAAAATGTTTAAAAAGTACAATTATCAAATAGGGAATAAAGGTTTGTTTAAGCCCCAATATTTTATGGAAAATAATTTTTTTATAGTGATTTTTTAGAGAGGTGTGGTTCAAAAGTACAAAAAAGTTTTAAGTTTACATGTAAATTATTTTATTCGGCGAATATGTGGTCGAAAATGAATTTGAGAAAAAAATAAGTTTGTAAAAAATGGGGTTCAAACATAGACTAAAATGATGGTGGATAATTTTGATGTGTGAGGAATTTAGTTTAGAATGATCCCTAGTCATATATCTGTTATACATAGATCAAACGAGTAATAAATAACAGAGTATTACATGTTGAATTTTAAAATATGTAGATAAAAAATGACTGCAATATTTATAAACTATTTATTAACATGAGTCAAAGGTGGATATAAATTGAATTAAGAATAGCCATCTGAATTAAATTTGATGTTAAATCAAGGTTGAAAAAGCAAAAAGTGGCTACTTTTTTCAATCCCGTACATGCTAGGCAAATCTTCCTAGGTTTCACGGGGTGCCTTCTTCTTGGCACAGAAAGGAACACCGTGCGACAGTAATCTGCTTCGCTAGACTACCTTCCGCCTTCTCTTAGTCGTTTCAGGAAGAAAGAAATTTTGATTACAATTTGTAGAAAGCTTACAACATAAAATTGAGATACATTGAAAGTAAATTGATCATTGATTACTTGAAAACTAGAAATTACAATTGATGAAAGCAGGAAATTACAATAGCTTGTGCAGGGGGCGAACACTAGTAAGGTTGAAAGATTTTTGAATGACTAATACCCCCTCTAATAGCTTGCGGAACAAAAACTCAAGTGATAGGAGTAGACATTTAAATGACGAGGAATCTTGCTAAACGTTTACCAATATCAGAGCTATTTTACAATTGAAATAAACTATTATAATGGAAAGGAAATTACAACTCAAACTTGAACTAATATTTACAATGTGCAGCCGAAGTTTGGAAAACTATGGCTGCGATTGGGTCAAGGTGCTTAAGTAAAGCTGCGGTCCTTGACATTCTTCCGCATTTGTTTTGGCGACATTCTCGGAGCCATCGATGAATGATATGCTTNTTTAAATGACGAAGAATCATAATAAATGTTTACCAATATCAGAGCTATTTTACAATTGAAATAACTATTATAATGGAATGAAAATTACAACTCAAACTTGAACTAATATTTACAATGTGCAGCCGAAGTTTGGAAAACTATGGCTGCGATTGGGTCAAGGTGCTTAAGTAAAGCTGCGGTCCTTGACATTCTTCCGCATTTGTTTTGGCGACATTCTCGGAGCCATCGATGAATGATATGCTTCAATTAATGGTTTGAAGGCTCCAATGTCTTTTTCTCTTTCCTAAGTATTCTTCTCGCTACTGCATCCGCTCCAATTGACTAAGTACTTTTGATGATATTTCCTAGAAACTTGAGTAGTTCGATGGTCAAGAATCTCTTTAACAACCTTCTTTTCGGCTCTTTTCGGTTCAAACACAGGTCGCTTTGACTCATTTCTGGATACGTCCTCCTTGTCGGCAAAATATAGTTTGAGTACATCAACATGAAAGACCTTGTGGATTTTGCACTATGAAAGGAATGCAACTCTGTATGCGACTCTTTCAATCCTCTCCACAATGGGTAATTTTCCAATATATTTTGGCACCAATCTTGAGTCTTTACCTCTTGTCGGTTTATAATAGTTTTTGTCGGGGAGTTTAACCATTACTACATCTTCAACATTAAATTCAATGAAATGACATTTTTACCCTTATTTACACATTTCATTACGTAAAAGGTCATTTTAATTTATTTTCTCAATTAAAAATTGTGAAATGACGAATATACCACTCTTTCTAAATAAAACAAAAGGAAAAAAATAATTGCATTCATAGTCACAAACTTTTTAAAAAGTGCAATTGAGTCCCAAATAAATTATTAAAAGGGTAATTAGCATATAATGTCCATAACTTTCACTATTGTTGCAAAAAGTCCATACCTTTTATCTTTTTGGCATTTTCACCCTTAATTACACATTTGATTACGCAAACCATCGTTTCTATCCATTTTCATTCAATTTCTCAACAAAAAGTCATGAAATGACAAATATACCCTCAAATTTAAATGAAAAGCTAAACAATTAATTGCAACCATAGTCCCAATTTTTTTAAAAAATCAAACGAGTCCCCAATAAGTTGTTTAAAATTTTTAATTTTTTTAAAAAGTGCAAACGAGTCCCAAATAAATTATTAAATAATTAGAAATTAATTTTTTATTTAAATAGGAGAGTATACTCATTATTTCACAGTCCTTTATTGAGAAATTAGATGAAAATGATGGTTTACACAATTAAGTATGTAACTAAGGGTAAAAATGTCAAAAAAAAAAAAAAGAAACGTAGTGACGTTTTTCGGAATAACGATGAAAGGTATGGATATTATATATTAATTATCCTTTTAATAATTTATTTGGAACTCATTTGCACTTTTAAAAAAAATGGGACTATGGTCGGAATTAGTTTTTTCTTTTTCTTTTTATATTTAAAGATAAGGATATATTTGTCATTTCACAAATGAAAATGAAATTTTGCGCAACGAAAGGTGGAAATAATGATAAAAATGACAAAAAAGAAATGTAGAGACATTTTTCACAAAAATAATGAGATGTGGGGGCGTTATTGCCCAAATTAGGTTGAATTCAAAAAGGATATGGTGGATGATCTATTTTTAGAAGGAAACATATTTAAACATATTTCATATGTCATCTTATATTTTTTATTTTAATAATGTAACATACTAAATTATGAATTTTTTTGTTTGTAATGATGCAAATACGAAATTTTTCGATTTTCTTATTGTTCGAGTTTTATAAAAAAAAAAAAAGAAAAATTGAAATAAATTCATAGCATTCTCCACAAAAAGTCCTTTAACCCCTGTTTGACAATCATTATTTGGATAAAATGAAGTTTTGAATTGCGATTTTTTTGGAGAATGTGTAGTTAAGAAGTAGGGAAATGTTTTGAGTTTACGTATATAATATTTTTATTATATGAATGGGTGGTTAAAAATGCATATGTAGAAATTTTTTTTCGAAATAATGATTGTCAAATAGAGACTTGTTCAAATCGTTGTTCCATTTTTTGATTTTCCTCCTTAAATTAGTTCTCCATACTTCGCCTCTCTACATTGTTCTCCCAAAATTGATCGGCAGCATTCTGTCCATAGGTGGTAGAACTTCAGCAGCCACACTTCTCGTTAAACTCCGACATAACCTTGGTAATGGTTTGCTTCTAAAATTCTTTTCTTGCCTTCAATTATTTTAGTGGCAGAGCTAAATACCTAAAAAAGTTGATAGAATTATGTGAAAATGAGGAACTATGCAAAAAATATGTCTGCTGTTACAACATTTTCAAAAGACTCTTTATTTTTGAAGAGTATATTCTACAATATAAAGAACATCTTTAAATTTAGAGAGAAGATTTTTAAGTATTTCAACAAATCCTTTATATTTAACACTTAGTAAGACCTTTACATTTAAGTTATATGGACTTTAATATGTATAAACTAAAATTCTAGTATTTAACATGTGTTGTGGACATGATAAGGCTATCCACTTGCTCATGTGACATGATAACTTTATTTATGATTCTCTTCAAATGTGATAATCGTAAGTAAAATTCTCTCCAAGTGAACAAGATAAGATTTTTCACTGTGAGGAGGAGAAAAATTCTTGTGTTTTATGTATATGCAAAAATGCTAGAAATTTTTTTGAAAATGTCGTCTAGCGCGGTCCCGCCTCCTCTGTCCCTCCGCCCCTGAAATATTTGACTTTTGCAATGTTCCCATGATAGTAGATGTTTATGCACGCATTGGTTACATCGAAGAAAACCTTCAAAAAATTTCATTATCTCAAAACCAATAAACCATTCAATAGAATTTATATGATACTAAGAACCGTATAAAAGCTTACCATCACATAAAAAAAAAAAAATTAACAATGTCATATTTTACACAAGTTTGTAGCATGAGAACTGAAGAGTTTGTTACCTATGTCCGTTACGAAGTAAGTTAGAATTTGCAGATACCATTATAAAGTTAGGCATCAAATTCAGGACGGAGTTGATTAATCAAATTTTCAATGTTATTATTATAGCACTAGCATTATCGAAAGTGAAAACTACGAATTTTATCTTCATAACAAATTATCTAAAGACAACGTGAAAATTCAATTACTTCAAATGTAACCATTTTTTGTTTACAATAAAAAACTCATCAATGTAATGAACTGTGGCACAAATATATCCTTTATGGTTTTTTCCGGACCACAATTGAAAATTAAATGATCTAACACCAAAATAAGTTCTTAACGTCAAGTATGATTTTTCAAAACTGTATACAATTATAACATCAGACTGAATCGTAGATCTATTAGTAATTTTGTACCTGACTTGAGTATATGTCTGGTTTAATTTCTTCAAGTTCATGCTTTCAACCGTGCATAGTGGCAATAATGCATTGGCCACGAATATTATCCTTTTTTCCCACGTCGTTTGTGAATTGTAAATCTAGTTTGCAAGAGTTCCGCTAGACCTGTCTTGCATTATGAAATTAAGTAGGTATGCCACTATTGAGACTCCAATTTGAATATACATATTGTATTTAGACTAGAATAATTGTTTACTTGAGTATTCAAGTTGTCGAAGAATTGGTGAGCGTGATCATCACGGGTTCATGCGACTCACAACATTTATCAATTTTTTTAACTACATATTTTATTAATTTTTATCAAAATCTACTGAAAATTCTCACTTTTATCCAAATCAAACATTGACATAGATAAAAAAAAAAAAAATGATTTCAATATTTATAAACTATTTATGACTGAAAAATGCAAAAACTGACATCTTTTTCAGCCATGCATAGACTAGGTGAGCCTGCTCAAGAGTCGTTTAATTTTGAATGGAAATAACTAAACACTTGTTTGATTTTGCTAAAAAGGCCCTTTGAGATCCTAAAAAATGGTCAAATTTCTTCTCTTATAAACATAAACAAGATTCTTCACTATAAAACGACCATGTAAGAATGCATTGTTAGGCCAGTCAAACTTCCTCCATCTAAAGTAGAAATTGATTTAGCCGCTCCTTCCAAAAGGCATGGATCCAACTTTCCAAATGATTCAGGATAGAAATAACAAAAAAAACTTATTTTTTTCCCAAATTTTTCATTGAGAGATGAATGAATAAATTCTTAATTTTAATCATTCTTTATGAAATCTACAATTTTTATTAATATCCTTATTTATTTATTTCATTAATTTTTATCAAAATTTACTAAAATTGATTAAATTCTTAAAATAACCTATGGTGAGATATCGGGGCACCAAGAGATTAAAAAGAGTTTTTGGGGAAAATGGACCTTGAAATATTGATATTTTGTAGAACGTGTGGTCAAAAAGTATGAAAAAATTTACTATTCATGCAAAATATGAATGTGTTATTTTTTGAAAAATGTTGAGTTAAAAATGGACCTCACTGCCACCCAAGAATTGGAAGTCTCTTTCTCAATTTAATATTTCACTCTCTCTGTACTGTCAATTTGGAAAAATGTATATTAATAATCATCATCAGCTTCATCTTAAATCAAATCTGCAAACTACCATCAGTGCAAAGAAATATTAACAGACAATCGGATGCATCATACATATAGCATTAGTTTTCTCCCCACCAGCCCGTTTCCCCTTTGCTAATAAATTTTCCCTTTTTTCTCTATTTCAACAGTAATATTGCGGTTTTTCTCTTTTCCTAAACCTCTATTATCACAATTTCTTGTAGTTCCATACGACCTGCAATTGAAAAAATGTAGTGAACAAGATTAATATATGTGGTTATCAACTAATCTCTCAGCAAAAAAAAAAAATTATAATTGGTTCTAACAACTTTGCATCGTGGTGGAGATGGATTTCGATTTTCCTTTCCGGGATTTTGTCTTTTAGGCTTTTTTGATGCATGAGTGGTGGTTGAGCAATGGGGTTTGAGAGGTGGCGTATGTGAGCTGGTACTAGAAGCGGAGAGAAAGGGTGATCTTGAAAATCATCGTAATCAAGTACTCGGGAGGTGAGGTTGAGAAGGGTTTTTGATTGTGAAAAAGAAGGGGTTTTTTGATTGGATTTTGCGTTGGGATTGAGAGCCATTGGGTGAGTACACAAAGACACAGTGGAGACGGGGTGGTGGAGATGGATTTTCCCATTTTAGGGGTAGGTGAGGGTGAATGGGCGAAGGTGAGAGATGATGACTATTTTTCCTTTTTTTTTTTTTATTTTGAAGGGAAAATGTGTAATGTGTAAATCGCTCTAATCTAATTCGACTATGACCTATTCAATCTTAATTTTTACAAAACAATGTAGTCCAATTTCATTATATTTATTGCAGCTCTCGTTGTGTTTTTGAAGATTTGACTGTTTAAATCACCGGAAGATGAAGATGTCTAATTCACAATAATATAATGGTAGAAACGATACTACGGTAGAATAAGAGATTTGGTAAAACTTAGGTCAGTTTGATTTATTTGATCTTGGCTGGAAATTAAAAATGGTAAAATCATATTTTGAGTTTGGACTAAATTAATTAGCTAGCAATTTGTGTTAGAAAATAAAATAATTTGATTGATTTAAGATAAAAAATTTAAAAAATTAGGGAGATTCGATTCTTCGGTTCTTGGTCTAGAATCGAGAACTGAACCAAACTTTTCGGTTCTCGATTCAGATACTCGTTCGGGTATTTAACTGAAGAAGAAATGCTCGATTCGGGTCCGATTCAATCTAATTCGATTCNTTTAAAATTTTTTTAAATTCGTTTTTTATTCAGTTCTGGATCTAGAAAGAACCGAGATCCGAACCATACACGTCGGTTCTCGATTCAGATACTCGTTCGGGTATTTAACTGAAGAAGAAATGCTCGATTCGGGTCCGATTCAATCTAATTCGATTCGAGAGTTTTGTCCATCCCTAATTTACAAGGTTTCATTATGGTAATAGTCCCGGTTGATAGTGATTTTTGACAAAAAGTGTGTTTTTGGAGACTAGTGGCGAAGAAGCAAAGAAAATATCTACCTTTTCTTTTCTTTTTGTTGATTAAATTCTTAAAATAACCTATGGTGAGATATCGGGGCATCAAGAGATTAAAAGGAGTTTTGGGGGGAAAATGAATTTTGAAATAGTGAATTTTTGGAGAATGTGTGGTTAAAAAGTATGAAAATATTTAGTGTTTACGTGCAGAATATTTTATTGAGAGAATGTGTGGTTGAAAATGATAAGGATAATCGAGCTTTAACTAGCTTTTATTCATGATTTTATGCTTTTATGTATGTCAATGTCCTTTTCTTCTCCAAAACCATATGAACGAAGTATTTTCTTCGACATTGTTGGAAAACCAAAACCAATGCTGTCACATTTGTTTCACGGCTACCTTATTCTTGTATTAAAATTAAAATGAATCAGCAATCGTTATTGCCAATTCTTCATATCCTCGTCCATTCCTTCTCCAGCTTAACCTCGGTTTAATGCATCTGATGCTATTCTGTGGCCCCTGTTTGGCTACATTTCTTAAAACTCACTTTTCTCTGAATAATTTTACACCACATATTTTATGGTACTCACAATTTTTCTCCATTTTCGAACTTCAAATTTCATCGGCATTTATCAAAATATACTAAAATTATGATTTTTAGCAAAATCAAACAAGGGCATATATAATGTCTTATTTGCTCTTCCAGGTGTCCAAATATTCAAGTTCTCTGTATCAAGAACTGTCCTCATGTGTCTAATGTAATTATGGTTGAAATAGCTTCTGGATGTCCCAAGCTTAAGAGCTTGATTTGAGCTATTGTTATCAAATATCTCACACGTCTTTGGCAACCATTGGATCGCATTGTCCTAACTTGCATATTCTTAGGCGGAATTTGATGAATTGGGTGAATCCTTCCCAACATGTTGGAATCGTCCCCAGTGACTATCTAGATGCCTTTCCAAGGGATGAGAATTCAGAAGTTGCTGCCATTGGAAAATTTATGCCTCGTCTTTTGCGGCTCGAACTCCGATATTCGAAGTTGACGGGAATAGGACTTGCTGTGATCTCTGAAAGGTGCCTGGACCTTGAGTATATTGATCTATCTGTATGTAGGGGTGTGAGTCGTCGTAATATTGAAATTTTGAGGTCAAATCTGAAGATGTTGAAACATATCGAGGAGCCTGACTTTTATTTCTGGAGGTCCTTTTTTCATTGGGAAATGTATGGTCATTGAAAATTGTACGACGAGCGGTTCCAAATAGAAATGTACAAAATCGAATTGAGAACAAAATTATGGGGGTACGAGGAGCTCTGCGAGGTGCCTTCTAAACTCTCCCAACGATGGCAATGTCTTCCAGCTGGCTGCATGAAGAGTTTTTATTTTTTAGGGGCTAATAAATCAATTTCCTCCAAAACTCATAATAACTTCAATATTTTTTCTTTTTATTGTGGTTCTTGTTGCTTCGTTCTTGGTGAGGGGAATAAAGTGACTATTTTACATGATTTTAGTACCATGTTGGATTGTATTCTACATTTCGTGTTCGTAGCCGCTTAAGTTAGTGAAAGTGTTTCCATTTGCCTTCAAACCAAATAGGAAAAGAAAAAAAAAAAATTTGTACTCTAATGTAATAATACGCATTAATGTTTTCTTTGAATCATATTTATATCTAGCCCCTGTTTGGTTAAGCTTAAAAGATGGTTAAAATTTAAATTAAAGTCAAAAATTAAATTTAACCACACATTTCATATGAATCATTATTTTTCAACTACAAATTCCATCATCTTTTACAAAAAAAAATTAAAATTAATTTTTTTTCCTAAATCAAACAGGGTTTTACATATTTATTTTTGGTCTTATGATTGGTATATCATATTTGGCAAATATATGTTTTGCATGCTGGATTAGTCATTGGTAACAAAAAATAAGTTTTGCAAGAGAAAATAGAAAAAAATAAGATTTGTCATTATAAATAGCAAATCAGATCAAAGTACCCCTTATTACACTTCCAATTATTAGTTTCTATTATGACAGCACAATATATATTTTTCTAACATATTAACATGACAATATTTTAATTTTTATTTATATCAAACTGTATACTTCTATCAATAGTGTGTGTGTGTGTGTGTGTGTGTTTGCCTTCACTTCTTAAATTTGTCTCGTAAAAAAAAAAGAATTAAACATTCGAAAACAAGATCTAAAAATATTTTGTATAAAATGTTTTAAATTTTGTTAAGTTGCAAAATGGTATTAAGTTATAACTTCAACTTAAAATAATAAGAAAAAATCATTTTAAACTGAGAATAATAAATCAAGCATTTGATCATAACTTATTTATTAGATGATGATAACTAATAATTTCCACTAGTCCATTTTATAATGTTGGAAAAGATCAAATGAAAGTTTTGCTGTATTTTCCAGCACTCTTAGTTTATTAAAATTAATTTTCTATTTTTTCATGCTGCAGTTTGAAGAAATGAAGATCATAAATTTTGTAAACATTCTTTACCATCTTTTAATGAAAATATATTTAATAAAACATGAGTATGTAAAGTGTTATATAATTTAATGTGTATGGCATAATTTATTATTTTGAATTGAGAATATTTTGCTCTATTTAGCTATTTATTGTAATTTTGTAAATATATTTATTTTCCCTTTCAAAATGTATATATATTTTTTTGTTATCAATAACCAAAATACACTATGTAAAATGTAAATTTTTAAATATCATATGCAAATTGTAAATACACCCTAAATGCAAGGTTTAATTTGTAAATTTCCTTAATAAAGTGATCTACAGTGTTTCAATATTTTTAGTTAAAAAGGAAGAAAAAAAAAAAAGGAAAATGATGGTGTTAGAAAAGGGTGCCAATTCAAATGTGTAGTCTTTTATTAGCATTATGTTATTTGCTAATAAGAGAGTTGAATTTATTGGGTTAATTTCAGCTACTATCACTAAAGTTTGTCTGCACATTGTTCCATGTTGCATAGAATTAACGTTTCTAGCCAAATAACTATTAATGTAACAGTAAAAAAACTTTAGAATGTTTACTGCTGAAAAAAAAAAAAAGCTTCATAATGGTTTATTTCGTACATTTCATGATACACCTTTTTTATTTTCGCTTGCCACATAGACCATATTAGTTTTGAAAACTCAATTCCTATCGTGCTCATATTGGCTTGAAAAATGCAATATTTCAGGTGGATTCATCTCATTTTTATAAGACAATTAATATAACTTTGATATACAAAATTTGTGAAAATTTCATTTCGAAGAGATTGAGACATTCTTGGATCAACCCAAATCGTATTTTATTACTTTTATTTTCAATTGTAAATATCAATATTGAAGGTTAATGTTTCACTTGTATTTGTTAAATGAACTACAATTGTCCAATACCAATAGTTTTCCACCTAATATTTTAAATCTGAGAAGCAAATTCAAACTGGTCGACGGCCTGTGTTGGTACTAAAAGTCAGTATTGGCAGGCGACAACAACACATCGACAACAACAACAATAAATGATTATATTAACTTGAAGCTCAAAGCATTAGAGATATCCTTTGAAGATTTGTCAAGCTGATGATTTTGGTTTTGCATGAGAGGTAGTTCCAGCAGAAGTTGGTATTATGTATACCCTCCTTTTAACTTGCTTGCTTAGATTCCAGGAGTCGATAATAAGTTAAACATGTTCTTTTTGATGCCCCTAGACCCACGTTAGATAGTCAAAAGAAGAGTTGACCTTCTCTCTTAAAGCCTAGCCCATATGCAGGGGCATGGTCAAAATGCCTCTTGTCTAGCCGCTTATAGCTGCGCTTTTCACACCTTTTAAAACATTGAATTGAGGTGTCAAGGAGATGAGGTTCGTGGCAGGATCCTTCATTAGTCATGTGCTGTGCAAATAATTATTTAAATAGAAATTTTGGATGTGAATGTTACCGAGGACGATAATCATCAATAAGTCAAAGATTGAGCATATGCGTGTATGTAACAAAAATTCTATATTTTATGTGGTCACATAAGAGCACATTATATTAGAAATACTATTGTTTTGGATTGTGGCAGAATCGTTAGATACCTTTCTCGTTGCCTATTCTATCATTCACGACTTCATTCTCTACATTTTGCACAAATAATTCACTTGAAGTCTAAGCAGCCAAGAAATCATCCTAACAACCAACGTGCCCAACACGTGAAGAAACTAGAGTACCATGATTGATATAGAGCTTCCACAAGGCATATATAATGTCATTGGAAAGATTTTCGAGTCAGAAGTTCAATACTTTTTACAAATTTTAATTTAGAACCTTACATAAAGAATTATATAGGAATGTCAAAATGGCTTGTCGGCTCGAGTTGCCCGTGGCTTGGCCCGAGAGAAGCCTGAACCGAGCCTGTTCATGGCTCGGGACCTTCGAGCTGAGGCTCGGGCCGAGCCCCAAGCCCGTGTCAAGGGCCATTTTCGGCCCGATCGAGCCGAGTAGTGCCGAGCCGAGCTTCATTATAAAATAAATAAATAAAAATTAAACACAGCTCTACCGCTACCTTTGACAAGGCAGATAACGTAAGTTTCCCAGTTTTTCAAAATTTAAATTTAAAATTCAAATGTAGTTGAAACGAATACATTTTTTTGACTATAAATCTCCGAAAAAATTTTACAACTTCATATCAATCTCCAATTTCTTTACTCAATATTCAGTATTCTAGTCTCCGATTTCTTTACTGTAATCTCCAATTTAGTTGAGTTTCATAAAATTTTACAGTATTCTAGTTTCAATTTCAATTTCAATATCCAATTTCTTTACTCTTATATTCAGTTTCTTTTACTTTAATATTCAATATTTTTTGCTATAATAGCTATAGATAAATTTTACTAGCGATGAGATTAATCTGTTTAAGGATAGTTTGAGTACTCTTTCTGGCTACTATGCATCTCAAAATTTTCCAATTGATTTGGAAGATATCGAAGATGAAGAAGTACTTGAGATTAAAAGATCGAAAAAAGAATTATCAGATTGTTGGCAACGTATGACATGTAAAAATGTTGGGGTTCAAAATGTAGTTGATATTTGGAAAACATGTTGCAATTACTGTGGAAAAGAACTTAGTTGGAAGCCCGGTTCAAGTACAACACTTTTACATATGCATATATTAAGAAGTTGCAAAGTGAAACCACTCAATCTTGACCCGAAACAGACCGAACTAGTGTTTAGCGGTTCTAGTTCTACTCTTTCCACTTTTGTATATTCACATGAAAGATTTAGTGAAGGAATGACTGCATATGTGGCTGCATCAGAGATGCCGTTTACGATGATAGAGTCAATATACTTTACTCGGCTTGTGCAAAATTATCTCCAACCAGATATATTTCTTATTGTAGAAATACTCTTCATTTGGATAGTATAAAATTATATAACAGAAAAAAACAAGCTGCTGAAAAGTCTAAAAACTTTTAAAAGTGTTATGTTATTTACCTCTGATTTATGGACCGATGTTAATGAAAAATGTTATATCGCTACTACAACTCATTATATTGATCACCTATGGAGTATGCATAAAAAGATTATTACATTCAAATGTTTAGAATACTATCATAATGCCACTAATATATACATGACTTTAAAAGATATTATACAAGAATATGGTATACAAGAAATTGTTCGAAATTTTACTTTTTATAATGCTATAGTAAACAAAGTTGTTATCGAAAAAATATTAATGATTTGAACCCAACATTTGGAAGATTATTTTTTCATCAACGTTGTCTGTGCCACATTATCAATTTGATTGTAAAAGATGAATTACAACATATTAAATTATCTTTAGATAAAACTAAACGAGCAATAAATTTTATTACTGTATCACCAAAAGAAAGCAAGCATTTAATAGTTTGTGTGCAGAGTATGACTTACAAGATAAATCATTTGCCATTGATATAACACATAGATGGAACTCTATAAATCTTATGTTACAATCGTGTGAAAATTATGATAAAGTTATTTCAATATACTACAATGGTAGGCATACATATGAACTCGAACATATTTTGGAAGATTGAGAATGGTCTTATGCATTTTGAGTGAATAAAATTTTAAAATCTTTTTTCGATACCACAAAGGAACGTAGCAGTGTTTATCACCCTACATCTTCACTTGTTTTATTACAATTTTTCTACATTTCGTAAACATTTTATAAACTTAGAAATTTGCCAGTTTTTATTGTAATTTATTCTATGGAGTTAAAATTTCATAAATATTGGGAAGAGTTACCCTCTTTATTTTTTTAGTTTCGGTGATTGACACTCGACTTAATTTAACTGAAAAAAACTATTATAAATGGGATTTCAAATTTCATGAATGTAGAATTATTACATGTGCATATAGAATCTATGTTATGTGAAATGTATAACTATTACGCTGAAAAGGAGGTCAGAGTAGTTCTACTTCCCACGGTTCTTTTTCAAGAAATATTTCAACAAATTCAGATGATATATGAAATTATTTAGATACTAATTCCAGTGTTCCCTCATTTAGTTCTAATTCATCAATATCTCGAGTAATAGATGTCAGTGGTACAA
>CAIGRK010294320.1:0-14151 GCA_903798315.1 Fraxinus greggii | reverse complement strand
TAGAGGGTGAGTTTGGCTCTCTAAATTAAAATGTTAATTTAAAGAGTCTTTTGAAGTATGATTTTAATTGTTGACTATTTAAAATAGAGAACATCCCATATTTAAAGAGTCTCTTGAAGATGCTCTTAAATAATGTAATTAAGAATTGAGCCGAAAAATGCCTTGTGTATAGTGACATCGTAACTCAAAGGCTAAATAAAAATATTATTCCCAACCGAACTATACCCGACGGGATATAAAAATATATATCTGCTTCACATGGTTGGTGCAGCTTCTTGGTTGGAAATGAGCATTAATTATTAATTTATAATGGAATGTTTTTGTATTATATAATGAGGAACACTATCAAACAAAAATAAATTAAACAGCAGTTGACTTAAGAGGAAAGCGCTCAATTCAGTTTGTTCCTCCGCCGTGCGTCACTGGTGGGGGCACCGTTACGGAGCAAGGGAGAGGATAAGTCGCATGAGAGAAAATAGAATTTAATTCTTTTAGATACTTCATTTAAAAAAACTCTACCCATCTACTTTGTTCATTGTACTAATACGTTGAACATCACTCGACTTGAAACTATTAACATATCAACTCATAAAAGCACCCTTATTGTTCAGTAAGAAAAAAAAATTATAAAATTTTGTTCATAGTACTTTCCCTTTAGATTGGCTTCCAAAAGCATTTCAATATTCAAACTGAATTTTCTTGAGATACATTTGGCAGCTTTAAATTTCCCATGGAAAGACTGCCAAAGACAATTCACACTGAAGAAACTGAATTAGAGAGAAAAAACATGGCTTCTTAACTACAGAGCTTATTGATTCCCTGAGGAATGATAACTTAATATAAATATTCAAATATACTCAACTAAAGCAGAAAGAAGACAATTCTTCCCGTTTATTGCTTGCTTCGGCGTAGCAGCCGCTGGAACCAGTAGGCCGACATCTTCGGGTATCTCTTGAGGGTTTTGAAATCAACATAGACAATGCCGAACCTAGATGTGTAACCAAGTCTCCATTCAAAATTATCGAGCAATGTCCACTGGAAGTAGCCAATCACATTGGCTCCCTCGTCGATTGTTTTCTTCAATTGTGCTAAATAGCTCTTGTAGTAGTTGATCCTTGTGGTATCATGCAAAGACTTGGAAAGTGTTAAATTCCCTCGATCATCCATTCCTGACAATCATATGAAAGTGATTTAGCATTCTTGATCATTTTTCACCTTAATACAAAACTCCAATCAATATCAAATACAAAATGTACCATTCTCAGCCAAAATCATGGTAGGATTTCCATAGCGCTCTTTAACGTAGTTAATAGCTTTGTGCAGACCCCATGGTACAATGTAGAGCCAACCAGACACTGCCTGATTATAACAAATTCGTATCGACATTTTTATCAGCAAAAAGTACTTAATAAAAAGTTTGGCTCAGTTTTGTAAAATATATAGTTTGAGCTGTGTTACCCTTGGACCGATTGGCACTCCATGACGATCATCTGAAAAGGTAACGGACGAGGCAATATTATTCAGTAAATGTAAATGTTGATTCCAATGCAAAAGCAAAATGACGAGAGCATCTTACAAGCAAATCCAACATCCCAATCCTGCTGGTAGCCAAGGGGCTTTGTCTTATTTAGATGTGGGTCATACATATAGTAAGCAGTGTACTGATTTATGCCCACGAAATCAAAGGATCCCTTTACCATCTTAACCTCTTCTTTTGTGAACTTTGGTAACCTTTTCCCAACAATATTCTGCATCGTTTTTGGATATTCACCATATACAAGAGGATGCATGAACCTGTGGGCATTAAATGGTAGGAGATTCTTATGGTTCTCTATCTCAAAAAAAATCGACTCAAAAAAGTTCCATGCAAATATCCGAGAAAGGAGAAACAAATTTTCCAATCTATGTCCCCTGAATAAACTTCAGCATCAAAGAAATTATTTTCGGTAAATGATACTAAGGATGACTTAGATTTCAGTTTAAGTGATTAAACTAAACACTATCTTGAGTTAAAATATGTAAATATTGAACAAGAACTACTGTTATTTGTTCTTACCATCCAATGTGAAAGTCTATCGCCCTTTGAGCTGCAAAATTGTCGGCTTTAGATCTCGTCAATGGTTCATACCAAACAAAATCCAGAAGAATACCAATCCTTCCCTTTTGTTTTTCCTGAAACCACATTTTGAAAAGCATTCAAAATCATACTCTCTCTTTAACCACATAGAAAACTTGAATTTACCTATAAAGAGAAAAAAAATGCATAGTCGCACATATAGAAGCGGAAAGAAAAATGGCGTAATATTTCATGTATTAAAAGAGGAAATATATGTTTATTTTACTTGATATTTCCTGTATCTCTGGGCAGCAGCTGCATGGCATAAGATAAGATTATGACCAACAATATAAGGTTCAGTAGTGGAATCTCCTTCAGTGCAATTCGAGCATCTTCCAGGTGCAAAGAAGCCGGTATCATACCCAAGGGCTGCTATTACTCGAGGTTCATTAAACGTCTGCCAATTCTTTACTCTATCCCCAAATGTCTTGAAACAAAATTCAGCATAATCAGCAAAATCTTTCCTGTAGAATTTGAATACTATGCTATTAGACTTGAACTACAAAGACAACAAATATTTTAGCTCCTGAATAGTTGATCAATGTATGATTCGAAGGATAAAACTCATTTATACAAATGATATTGCTTCTCTTATGATACTTACACTACTTCACGGCCGAGCCACCCATTATACCTATCCTGAAGCGCTTGAGGAAGATCATAATGATTAAGATTAGGATACGGAGTAATGCCTGTCAAAAAATAACCAATTGTTATTTGAATATTTAGCTTATATTGTCTCGATGTATAGATGCTTGATGAGCTATGACATAGCATGCCCTTAGCTGCACAATATTTTTTCTTCTTTTTTACCTCTTTTGAGCATATAGTTAATCAGCCTGTTATAATAAGCAACTCCCTTCCAGTTCACTTTTCCACTTCCATCTACATTTAAACAACATGTCACATTACTTGTGCTACTGATTAATCATAAATTTAGATAACTAGAAATAGCTGTTACGGAAATTACTTGGGAATATTCTTGACCATGAGATCGAAAACCGGTAAGCATCAAGGTTCAGTTTCACCATAAGATCAACATCTTGCTACACCTCCACAGAAAAAAATTATGAGTTCCATAAATCTTCACGAAACAAAAGCTGCTTCTAAGCATGGCATCGCACACTGATTTTCTTTTCATAATTGCTAAGCCATATATTTCACTTGAAATGCTTGAGAACAAGTTTTCCTTCCCCTGTACTATATTCTATTTTCGATATGTCAAGCAATAAAAAATGTTACAAGGTTGCTCCATTATCCAGAACATCTGTGGAAAATAGTACTCTGAGAAATGCTAAAATCAGAAAACATGTATCTGATTTTCAACTGGAGAGAGTACAATACACACCTTGTATTTGTGATACTGGTCCACAGACACCTCTCCAGTGGCATTATTGGGCTCACGTCCTGTTTATCAAGAAGAAGACAAAGTGATTAGAGATACTGAAAGATGTCCTCAATGTGGTATTTTCTTTGGAGTTCTTAACAAATAAAAAACACAAAAAAGTAAGATTAAGCATGGCTGGATTAAACAGTATAAAAAATTAATCTAAAACTAAATGGTATTATAAGGTGGCTTAAAGTGAATAATATTCCTTAATTTTTCATTCTCATTTGCACTATGGACCGTAGATGAAAAATCAAAGAATGCTGTCCACCTTAATTCGGTGCTCCAAACAAAACCCAGAAAGACTGAGTGGGTGAAATATGGCCCCTGTTTGGCGTAGCATAAAATCTTAATAAAAATTTAAGCCAAAATCAACCACTGATTTTAACCATAAGCTCACAACTTTTCAACCGCAAATTTTATCAAAATCTACTTAAAAAACTGAATTTTAAATACACCGAACAGGGGCGTGGTCGGCTTTTATGGGATGATTTGTAATTGGATTAGACTATGGTAGAAAGAAAAGAAATTATTTTTTTGTCATGTCTAGTCGAGTTCAATAAATGTTCACTCAAAGGAAATGGAAATTGAGTAGAATTACCGGGAGCTTTGATGAAGAGATCCCATATACTAGGTCCCCGCCCGTCCTTATCGGCCATGCCTTCAACTTGGTATGCAGAAGCTGCCGTTCCGAACACGAAATCCTTTGGAAAACTGTTTCTGCTGAGGCCTCCGAGATCGAAATGGACGGTCTCAGGCGACACATTTTCCTCACTCAACTCTGCTTCTGCTCTCACGAAACATTGAGTTAAAGTTAATGTGATGAGAAGCAGAAACAGTAAGGGAGTTGTATTCATCTTCACGGAGGAAAATGCGAGTGAGTGTAGTAAAGTGAAGAAGCTATCTATTTATAGGGACAATAATTCGACGGTATTATAAAATAATGTTTTGATTTCATGAAATAGTAACAAATAATATTATTTTAGTAACGTTGGTGATGAGCATAAGTTTAGATGAAATTTATTTAAATCCTAATTTATTTAATAAGTAATATTAATAATTAAATTAAATCATTAAATAATTTTTAGTTCAACTTTTACGGACAACTGTAATTATACNATCTTCACGGAGGAAAATGCGAGTGAGTGTAGTAAAGTGAAGAAGCTATCTATTTATAGGGACAATAATTCGACGGTATTATAAAATAATGTTTTGATTTCATGAAATAGTAACAAATAATATTATTTTAGTAACGTTGGTGATGAGCATAAGTTTAGATGAAATTTATTTAAATCCTAATTTATTTAATAAGTAATATTAATAATTAAATTAAATCATTAAATAATTTTTAGTTCAACTTTTACGGACAACTGTAATTATACTAATATATCAAAATGAAAATTCTAACTTCTTACTGAATTAAATAAATATTGACAATTAATAGCATTATTATAAAAATTAAAATAAAGAGTCTATTAAAATTTAATTTTAAGATTTAACTCCTTAAAAACAAAAGAGCATCTCATTTTTGAAGAATATACCATTTAAAAAGTTAATTTTATTATTCAGAATGTTACTGAATATTATATTTACAAATTTAATTAAGTTACCATTTGATGTTTTTGTTGTAATTTAATAGGTTGAATATCAAACAAAATCGAAATATTACATTTTTAATACCATTTTGAAGTATTCACGATCTAATTTTTCAAGTCATTAATGGTACGTATCGTAGCAAATGTTACGATGCGTCAAAGCAGACTATTCCAAAGTAATATATTCAGAATTTGAATAATATGCTAACTTTAAAAATTTTTCGATGATCGTACGTTAGTCAAAAATAGTTAAACGTAAGTCAAACATGAGTGTTAAAAAGAGTAGTATAACTCGTCTTTTAAAAAAAAAATTTTATTTCATTAATGTTTATTATTTTTGCGCGACAAAATTTTCAATATAATTACATTATTTATTAGGAAATTTTACATGTGGTGTGACGTCAATTTTATTAGCTCGAATTATGCTCTAATTGTTGAAAAGGGACGTATAACACGAAATAGTTCCTTTTCCTTTCACTGACATGTTACCCTCCATTTGAATTTTTGTATAGTCTCTGTGAAGCAAGTTTTGTACGTGTAGCTTTATTGTTGCAAATTATGCTCAATAGACCGTATTTGTCGATAAATTTCGGTGGGCGTCAGCGCATACTTTACCGACATACGGTTAAGACCAGATGGTCATAGTTAGGCACATGCTCTCATGGTCAAAAATAGCGAATTAAAACATGGCGAAGCCAAACGAATTTTATCCAAACTGATTCAATAATTATCATTTATGTAAACAATTAAATGTTTTTTAAATGAAGTCATCTTCATCTATGGAGTCTCGAGACGGCAACGTGCTTACCTTCCGAGTCAAATACGATATGGGTGGGGTCCGAACTATGAGCAAGTTGAGCGACGAATCATTTCCCTTTTTCCAATCCAGTGACAATTTGGATGAAACCAAAATATTTTTAATTTCGTGATTGGTTATTAGTTGAACCACTAAGTAAGGATAAAATGAGCACAAAGAACTACACTCTTAGTCGAAATGACTTCACAGTTCAAAGTACTATAATAACACATTTTGATTCACTTAGGCTCCGTTTGATTGTAATGGTAGAAAATGGGTGTCAAGAAAATGAATTCCACAGAAATGTTAAAAATTGAAGAGGAGTTAAGCTATTTGTACATAAGTTTGACATCATTGTTAATATATGAGTGACATGGCAAGATTGTAATGGTTGAACTAACAATCTTGCTACATGTATATCTTGATTTACACTCTGACTTATAGAATTTACACTTGACGCAATCTCACATTACCTTTCACATTTCACACATTTAATCCAACAGTTATAACTCTTCCATGTCATAAATATGTCAAGAGAGGTGTCAAAAAATGTGTACAAATAGCTTAATCCTTGAATTAAATGTGTGATATGTTAAAGATAGTGCGATATTGTATCAAATATAAACTCTAAGGGTCCATTTGATTGTAAAGAGTGAAAAATGGGTGGAAAGAAAATGAATTACAGGAAAAATAATTGTCTAGAAATTGTTTTCCAGGGAATTGTTAATTAAGTGTGTTGGATTGGTATAATTTTCCACCCGAAAAATTTTTAAATTTTGTGTTCGTTTAGCTTTGTTTTACATGAAAATTGTCCATTAAAGTGATAATTTTTTCCACAATTGGTTATAAAATTTGTTTCCATTGCCAAAAAATGAAAAAAAAATCCTAAAAAAATCATTTTTTCATCAAAGTTTAGTGTTTGTTTGACTTTATTTTATATGAAAATTGTTCATTAAGTTTCAATTGCCAAAAAAAAAAAAATGGAAATCCTCTCAACAATTCTCATGAAATGGTGCACGTGAGACCAAGCGTAAGAAAATATTTTGCAAAGAAAATGAAGCATATCAAACACCTACAAAGTTCGAAAATGGAAAATCAATTTCATTTTCCATGGAATTTCACCCTTATCAAATAGGGTCTTATGGTGAAAATTTAATCGACGGATGAAATGTATCGAACATGCCAATCACATCAAAACTTCTTTTTTGTACTAATAAAGTTATTTCTAGGACGGATGGACCATAACAGATTAGTCCACAAGGATCCATTTTTCTATTATTAGTCGAAATGGTCCAACAAAAGTGACCCAACCTCCTCCTCATCATCGCTGAAAAAGCAGCAGTTTGTTAAGAGACCCGTGAATTTCAGCCCCCTTGCCTAATACTTCTAATATTTCACGTCGAAATCTTGGGCTGCTAAATATCACTCACAATTCTGCACTGACTTAGACGAATTAAATATTATTTATTTATTATGGTCTAATATTGTATTCTAAATATTCACGATATTTTCTGACCACAAAAAAGACGAAATGGGGTGAAAAACATCGTCGTAGTTGAATTTCATCCCTCGTAATTCACCAATGTTTGTTCAACTCCAACTGTGCTTGTGATTTTTATGTTACAAAGGACATTAGACATATGTGACATTGCTCTATCAAGACTTTCACTTATTGCGAAAAATGCCTCTATGCCACCTTAATTCCAATGTGGCTCATTGAAAAAATTATTCTCATTATCAATTACTCATAGATAAAAAATTTAAGCAACTGAATTTGCCTCTTGCATATGAATAAAAACAAAGCAACTCGAGAACAATAATAGTTACACGTTTGCATCATTCTCATAACTAATTACAAAAACAAAATCGTAAAGACACTGAAACATAAACACGAATAAGTACAAAGTTCGGCACGCACATCGAAAAACAAAAATAAAAAACTAGACAAGTTATGTGCTAAGATAATATCTTAACACATACCATGCAGCAAATTGGATTTACACATCTATATCGTGACACGATGATCATCTTCAAGAACACCTGATGTACACGTTTTTGTGCTGCAACGATGTCCGTCGTTAGCAAACTATCAAAGGATGGCAAAACACGAGCCTCTTAGAAAACTGTCAAGACCTCAGGAAAACCAAATGTTTTATCCATGAATGTTCGTCTCTTTTCCACTTTAAGGAGCCAAACGCAAATAATTCAAGGGTAACGAACATTGTACATTATTGTGGCGTTATTCTCCATAAACGGACAAAAGCATCCTCGCCTGAACTCACCACATTGTATTCATCAGTAAATTCCAATCCATAGACTCCGCCCAAATGAGCTCCTTTGATAGTTATTCGACTTGGTGCTGGCTTGTTTATTTCGTATATAATAACGCATGTGTCGAGTGATCCTGTGGCTACCATGTTGTTAGTAGGTGACCAAGCCAAGCAGTTTATTGTAGCTGTGTGGTATAACATATTGTTAAGCTTTACCTGCCAAATATATAAGCAAAAAATTAGATAGATAATGTGTTAAAAGAAAAGGGGAAAAAATAGAGAGAGGGAAAACCAATAGACAAAACCTTCTATTATCGACAAGGAAGATCTTTCGTGTTACTTAAGAACGGAACGATGCCACAGTAATTTGGAAAGAACAATTTCGTAAATAGAGAAGAAAATATCCGATAGCTATATAGATGTGAGAAACCAAAATACAGATTCTTTTCTATTTTTATTTTTTCTATCAAGAGAGGTGACAAGTTATCCTACATACGTATTGAAATTTTAATTACCTATATTTATCTCTTGTTACATATTCATACTTCCGACACTTCTCCAGACAACTATGCTCATTTCAACTGGTGTAGACAGAATTTTATCTGTGAGCAATTCAATGATTTTAGTACATGAAAGCCAATACAAACTTTTTCTTATCACATCTTCCATTTGGATGATTATCAAGCATTTTTTGTGCCATGGGGCCAATATCTCCAATAGGGCTATATATTAACCATTGTCCTAAAAAGCGTAAAGCATGGCTAGGCGTCGAGGCCAAGCTTCAAACTTTACTAGAGGTAAATTCACTTAGGTGTAAAAAGGCGTCGCTTATTTTTACTATTATTTTAAATACAATCATTCTAAAAATCATTAAATAATTAAAATAATAAGTACCAAACATCTAAAATTATTAAATACTATATTTATTTAATAATTCCTACAATTAGTCAATTATACAATTTTCAAGTTTTCGAAATGTAAAAGCTAAACCATCTTTCATAGTTTCAACATTCAGCTAGACAAGTCTTAACAAATTTATAGGAATTTCATATATACTTTCGAAGTTTCCAACAAAACGATAAATCTCAAAACCATAATTACGTAATACAAATAGCACAGTAAATTAAATCTTATTTAAAACTTTATCGAATAAAGTCATTTTTGAGTTTTATACAGATAAAGTCATTTAAAATTTTGAAATTAAAGTCAAATAAAAATCTTTTAAAAAAAGGGAAAAAAATAAGAAAGCAAATAAACTAAAGTCAAATAAAAGGTTCTAAAAAAAAAGGCAAAAAATAAGAAAATTAATAAAGAGCGCCAAGGAATGCGTACATTAAGCGGGCAACTTAGCAATTGACAGCTTACTTCGCGCTTACTGCCAAGGTGGAGACGCAGTTTTTGGAACACTGATATTAACTCTATTCCAAAAGAAATGAAAAGAAGGCAGGAAATTCATTGATGCATAAATAAGTCATACAGGAGCAACAAAACAAATTGAATTTTTTTTTTACCACAGTTACTATTGATGCCCACTAAAGCCATCTGTAGCAACTTAATACTTCCAAGTTCAACAACTTTGCCCGGTTTTACTACCAAGACATCAGAAACTATTAACAAATCATGAAATGTAATACTTTCCAAAAAGCCTAAAAATAGTAAGGATGATGATTCACTACCTCACGGGAAGTACGNTTTACCACAGTTACTATTGATGCCCACTAAAGCCATCTGTAGCAACTTAATACTTCCAAGTTCAACAACTTTGCCAGGTTTTACTACCAAGACATCAGAAACTATTAACAAATCATGAAATGTAATACTTTCCAAAAAGTCTAAAAATAGTAAGGATGATAATTCACTACCTCACGGGAAGTACGGTCCCAGACAACAGCTTCTCGGTTAGCATCTGCCGATGCAAACATGGAAACATCAGGAGAGTAGCGAATGACAGTGATTGCCCCCCGATGTTTTTCCAGTACTGCCTCTTCTTTCATAGTATCACCTGTGATGGAATATACATGCAACTTCCCATCTTGACCACCCACAATTGCTTCTGTTCCATCAGGTGCAATTGTACATGCTGTTACAGGAAATCCAAGATTAGTGGTTGACAGAACTTTTGCACCATGAAGGAGGACAACTCCAGATTCAATTGAAACCAAGGCAAGATCAGGGGAAAGAATGGCAAGGCTCAAATCCTTTGGTTGACTGCCAATATCAATGCAATCTGCATCCCCACATTGATCTCTATGTAGAGAAACTCTCCAAATCTTAGCCAGAGAAATAAGCAAAATAAAGCATTAGAACATGAAGCTGAATTTTTTTCACTTTACAATGGTCGTAGTACAACTTTTATTTCTCATGCTCGACATCACTATTCAAAAGAAAAACAGTTACAAATGGGAGGAAGAAAAAAAGATAATGAGTCACCTAAAGAATGTAAAGCTCCACATGCTACCTTGTCATACACAAACGCAGAAGTAGCACACAGCTATTGCTAAATTATCTGACCTGTCCAATTAGAATGTGATAGGCAAAGAAATCTATGGAAAGGGCATCCTCATGTATTATAAGACTTGCCAATAACATATACTCTGCTCCCGTTCAGATGGGGTGAAAATAGTTTTTATAATCACGTGACTTTATTAAATCTCAGCACACCATAAAGCCATGAGCTTCCCCGTCACTTAGTAGTTGAAAGGTGATCTCTCACCATTGTTAAGGAAACCTCTTGACCTTATACATATCTAGACTATTTAGAATGAATAGCAAAGATTATGAGATTCATGAGCATGGGGAAGAAATCTGTAATTATACTCTGAAGAGTAATTGCTGAAGAAGTCAAGCAAAGAAGGGCCAAGCAAAAGCAATTTGATAACCACTTCCGAATTATTTGCTAACCTTATTGTCAAATGCAGATGAAACAATTTCTCGTTCAACAGCTGCAAAACATTTAATTTGAGAGTTCACCTTCCTCTCTAACCTTCCACAATATCCAATACCTTGAATCCATTTGACTATCAAGCCATCATAACTGCTTGTTAGTATAACTTTTGGATCACTTTTCAGCACGGCTAATGAATTAACATTCTTCATGTGTCCAGATAACTCTAGTGGCTCTTTGTCAAGATCATTTGCCGAGTATAAAAAAATAGTGCCACCAAGAGAAACAGTGACAATATAATCATTTTGCCAGAGACAACCAATTAACATGTCATCAACTCCACCAGAACCAGGGCAAGTTACTGTTTTCTTCACCTTTCCATTACCATCCTCAGATATCTCCCATATTTTTGCAGACTTGTCAGCGGACACGGTGAGCACCTAAAATCAAGTTCATGCTTGTTAGGTTTTATACATCACGAAAAATGAGTTAAAATGAGTGTATTATTGGAAGTTAATATACATTTAGATACTACACAAATTGCTCAATTCCCTGTTATGCATTCCATGCAGAGCTCAATTGTCGAAATGTTGCTTTTGTTTTTACATTTAAGCCATATAGTGGGCTTGGACGAAGAAAAGGATATCTACAGCGGGCCAATGGCTCATCATCTTGATTAATAGTTGAGGAAGAGCTGAATAGAAATTGAGATTTAAACCTCCTTTCATGTCTCTACTTGGAGATATTGCACAGTAAAAACTAAAGAATTACCCTACTTTTATATATCTTTCACATAATTTGGTTGCTATACAACCTAAAGGAATTACACAGCTATATTTTTTTTTTTGCTAATTATTGAATATTGCATATAATATTTGATTGTTATACAAGAAAAAGGAATTCCACTGATCTATATTTTGCCTATTTCTTGTTTGGGATGGGGGATGGGGGAGATCGGCCGAAGATGGCAATGTTAAGATTCAAGCATATCACAAGAAAATTTCTTGAAGGCCCACCTGTTTACTATCAGAACTCCAACTCACAGCATATATGCTTCCTTTGTGGCCATCCTCAGAAGATAGTTCTCCAAGTTTTTCTCCGGTCTTCGCATTGAACATTAAACCCTTTTTGTCAGAGCTAACAGTAATAAATTTGCTGCCATCTGGAGAAAACCTAACACAGTTGACGAAATTCAAATGGTCCCTGCAGGTAAATGTATCTGTAAATTTCCAAAAATTTAGAAACATGTAAACAGAAAGCATATCCAATTAGAATATCTTTTAGCCCTTGTTTGGCCCCCCATTTTCTAAAATTCATTTTCCCCAAAATTCATTTTCGACGACACAGACTTCCAATAAAAAATTTTTACACGTGGATCCATAAATTTTCCCTACTTCTTAACAACGCATTCTCAAAAAAAAATCACTTTTTACAAAATCTATTATCAAACATCTCTACCAAACTGGGCCTTATTATCATACTCCTAAGTGCGGTAGTGCATCAGATACAGGGAAATAATATTAATAAATAAAATTGTAAAATTATTTGATTTATTTCCCAAATCAAAAATGAAAGGACGATTTCCTATGTGAAAATTTATAAAGTGATGTAATTACCGAAAGCTAAACTTTTACATGGTTAGGCCAACAGAATACTGAAAATTCTATGCAAATTGAAATTTTGAAAACTTTGAAACAAGACACAGCTAAAGAAAAATATGGAAGTTATCTGGATATATGATTGTCCTTAATTTACTAGTGGCATAGTATGTTGGATCATGGATGTCGTCTATCATTTTTTTGTTCATGTAAGATGATGATTGTTTTATAAAGTACTTATATAGGCCCAGGTTGGTAGGGATTTAATCCAAGTCAACGTCAATAATTAATTTTAACCACATATTTTATGGTCTCACAACTTTTCAGCCAAACATTTCATCAACTTCTATCAAAATCTACTAAAAATCTGATTTTAATCCCCACCTAACAGGGGCTTAATTCTGATTATGAAGCAGTTTTAACCCATACAGTTAGCATCCTCATGTTGACATGATTCAACATACCAGCAGCAATGAGATTTTATTCATCTTTATGTAGGCAATTTAAGGAAATATGGAGGTTGAGGAAAGTAAGATATGTCCAGGAAAATTTAGAATTCAATTAGAACAATAGCTCAAATGATGCATGAAGTAGAGATGAGAAACCTGTGAGATTGTTTGAACTTAAATGGTGGTCCTTCATAAAAGTTTACTAAAAAGTCCTCTCCACATGTTACAATGCGAAATGGCCTCGTTGGCTTAAATGCACAACTTAGAACTCTTCTCGAATGCCCATCAAATTCTCCAACATTAGTTCCTGAATCCCACCTGCCACAAAAGTCAGTCAGGTAAGAGAATTTTGCGAAAAAATACAAACTAAGAGAATGTTACTCATTCAGATAAAATATATTAAAATAAGACAGAAACAGGTACAGCTCATAGGAGTTAAATCAGAATATCTGAAACACATTGGTACAAACGAAATGTGCATAAGCTTCACTGTCACAGCCAGATGAAAGATCATAGGCTGTTCCTGAAAATCTAGCTGAGCAAGCTAAAGAAACCTACTACTAATCTAAAGCCAAAAAAGAAACTTACAAGACCCAGTAAATCAAGTCACCAAATCCTAATTCATCATTATTCATGATTATCACCTTCCCATAATCTGCAATCTTGTTCGTTTAAGTAAAAGTGACAAACGTACATGCAAGCTGTTTAGGGCATGCAATGTAATACCCCAAAAAAACGTACAATATATTACGAGGCATAAATGCAAGTTTTGAGATTTTAGGGAAATGTTATGGTAATATTCCTAATAATTGAATATATATGAGTTTTACATGAAATTAAATTTTAATATTATTCTGGATACCTATTAAATTATTAACGAATTATCTAATAAAAATTATTTAGCCCCTGTTTGAACCACATTAAAAATTTGTTCTCATTCTTCTACTCATTTTCAACCACACATTCTTCAATAAAATAATATTTTCAATCATATCAATAACTTTTCCTTCTTTCTCGACCACACATTCTCCATCAATCTATTATTTCAAAATACAT
>CAIGRK010294311.1:0-10561 GCA_903798315.1 Fraxinus greggii | reverse complement strand
TTACTCTTTTTGAAGTATCTCCGAACATTTATATTCCAACTGTGCATTTTGATAATGCCTCAAATCCTTGTTCCGTACATTGAGTTATAATTTAGAAACCTCTGCTTCAAGTATTCCGAATTATTGCCCATCTGTCGACAATAAATTCGAGACAATGCACGGCTGTAGAATATTATGAGGCAGATTAATAATAATAATAATAATAATAATGATAATAATAATAATAATAATATTCTTACACAAATGAACAAGGATGGTACCTAAAATTTTTAAAAACAGAATCCGCAAACCACCTACATTCACATCAATCATTTTTACTGTTTTTCCACTTTTACATTGTTTTTAGGTGTAAATAGAGAGAGGAGAGGATCTCAAGGAACTCTTGGTACCATAACTAGTGCTACACAATGCTCGGTGTTTTGAAAATTTTTAGATTTGTGTATAATATTATTTTATTTGGAGAATGTGTGGTTAAAATGAAGAAAGAGAAAAAAATGAGAATGAGAAGTAGAATGAAAAGGGAGGCCAAACATGGGCTTAACAAGCAAATAAGTCAATTTTATGAAAAACGAATGTTTTTCACTTAAGAATAGGTAAGTTACTCATTTTGAAGTAACTCCGAACATATATATTCCAACTGTGCATTATGATAATGCCTCAAATCCTTGTTCCGAACATTGAGTTAGAATTTAGAAACCTCTGCTTCAAGTATTCCGAATTATTGCCCATCTGTCGACAATAAATTCGAGACAATGCACGGCTGTAGAATATTATGAGGCAGATTAATTAAAATAATAATAATAATAATAATAATAATAATAATAATATTCTTACACAAATGAACAAGGATGGTACCTAAAATTTTTAAAAACAGAATCAGCAAACCACCTACATTCACATCAATCATTTTTACTTTTTTTCCACTTTTACATTGTTTTTAGGTGTAAATAGAGAGAGGAGAGGATCTCAAGGAACTCTTGGTACCATAACTAGTGCTACACAATGCTCGGTGTGCTAGTCGAGGCTTAAACCTCAACCAGAGAAACAGCCATGGCTAACACCATCTGCTCCTCAAAACTCTCAGGAACAATAGTCCCTACAGCATGTTGAAAGCTGCATTCACTATCTTTTGCTTCGGGCATTGCAGCAGGGCTAACATTATCGTCAAATTCATCACAATTTGCATGACTGGCTGACTGGCTATTGGGTGACATCACAATGGCGGACTCAGCTGGAAGAAAATGTTCAGATTCTTGTTCCACAGAATTTGAAATCCGGCTACAGTCCGGCATGTTATATGCAGATGTGTTCTCTCCATAGTTATTGGAGGGCTCTCGGCCCTTTTGTTGACATTCAGCAAGGGCAGCAATTGCGCAAGCAAGTCCTCCAGAAGAAGACGATGATGATCCAACCATTGGAGCCATCCTTGATGAGACACGATTCTCCACTGTGTATTCTTGTGATAGAGCTGCATCATTATATGGCGGGGGTTCTTGCTGCGTGCCTTTCTCCTATTATGATCACATTGCACAAGAAGCAATTCTAGGTCACTATGCCACAAAATTAAAGAGAAATGTGCAACAATGTGAAAAAACAGAATATAATGCTCAGTGTGAATGATGCCATTTTTAAAGACACATAAATATGAAATTAAGAAACTTTAGTAGAGGATTAGCCACGACCAATGATAAAATATTCATAAAACTTCCAAAATAAGTATAGCTCGTGAAAGGCTGCATATTTTCTCAGATTGAACATGAAAATTATGCTTGATTGTACATATGATTACCTGAATAGACCTCCAAATGGCTTCCATAACCATTATGTCCTCAAGATCCACTTCAACCACATCCTCCCTGAATTTGAAGTCAGGGTGAGAGAGCAATAGAGAAAGGACGAGACATGCAAATCATCTAATAATCATAGAATAGTTTCTTAATTCACTAATCATTAACCAACTCCACAATCTTTATCCATATGAATTTGTAAATCCATGTAATGAACAATTTTTTTTATGTAATAAGGAAAGAATATATAGAAAACAAAGAATTGCAAAAGTAGCACGAAAAGATTTCCAGGGTTTTTTGGTTTGTCTTTGAAAGAGTTCGAGAGAGATGAAAGGAGAAAAACATCATCCAATTTCTAAAATCGAAGTGACCTACCTTGTAATTTAAAATTTCAACAGACAAATAATCCCTTTCAGAAGTCAATAGAATACCATAACCCGAGCCCATAGGCCCACTGGATGTTACAATATGACAATAGGTACTAGAATTTTCCCGGAATTAAAAAATAAAAAGGCAGACTGAAAACAAGCTTATTAGATAGAACACTCAACCTCAGCTTAGCTTCCCCCTTTGTACAAGCTAGCTTCCTAGTTCTTTTGGAATTTCTATTGAGTACTCAGAAGCGTAAATTGATATAATAGACACACAACTAGAAGATAAAGATAAATGGACACCCAACTTCTCCCGAAAACAGGCACAAGCTGAATCAACAATGGAGAGAGACAAGGGAGAGCAACTCTTCCTACTTTATCAATTATACTAAAAGTAAGTCACTGTCCAACGTCTGAAACATGCTTTGTACTCTTGGGACTTTAGAAGACAGTACAGGCTTATCATTCTATCCATCTATCCATACAAGGCAGGGCAGATTTCGCTATCATCTATCTATAAATGTTACTTTTTTCTATCTAAGCTATTTGTTTGTTGCGCTGAGTGATGCAGCTTCGTTCATCTTATAATAAAAAAGAGTTGCCTAGCTTCCATTCGATCAAGTTGTGGTGCTTTTTCCTTTTTATATAATTTATATAAATAACTTTTTGTTAATCCCTAGTCAAATCTGGTAACTTGCAGCAAAATGAACATTAAAACCCCATCCCATCCAATAGCAGAATATGAAATGGCATAAATCAGGTTGTCAGGTGACTCAATTGTCATATTGTTTTTAGAAAAGTTTAGAGATATGCATTTGACCAAAATGAAAGACAACAATATGGGACTTGCTGCAGCTAGATATCTAGCAAGCTCCTCCTAGCATATATTTTTCTATCCAATAATCATTTAACACCCTGTTTGGTTTGGATAAATAATAGATTTTTAGTTTATTTTGATAAGAGTTGATTAAATGCGTGGCTGAAAAGTTGATAAAATTTGTGAGACCCATGAAATGTGGCTTGAAAATGAATTTAAAGAAAAAAGAGTCATAAACAGGGGCTAAACTCATAAGAAAGGGAAAATTAGTTTTTGTTTTTCATTTTTTTTTTTTTTTTTAAGCTAATTACGATCTATATACATAGCCACTTATCAATATCCACATATTTTCAGAATGCATGATCACAGACCACTAAGAATGAAGTACGTAAAAACATAAAAGACAAAATAGTAAGTTGATAACGCATATAATTGCATACCTATTTTGCCTTGGACGTGGAGGCGGCGTTACTGCAGAAGAAATATGAGACTCCTCACATGTAACGACTTCCTCGCCTTGCACAGCCAAAGCAACAAATGGTTCTGAAGACAGAAAAAGTGAGATACAGATTACAGAGAATGAAATACAGCCACTAAATCAGGCTCATATCATATACCTGTTGTTGAACAATTGTCAACCTCACTTGATCTTCTACTGCTTGAAGAACTCATTTCCCTTCGTTTGAGCAACCTCTCGTCTTCATTCTGAAGTTCTTGATTTCTAATTCTTATTTTGGCTTCTATAACCCGCTGTTCTTCCTACAAATGTGCAAAGTTCAATAGTGTAGCTAAAATGTTGTTTGATACACCCAAAAAAAGGAGAAAAGTCTAACAGCGAATTAGGATAACATCAGTCTTACAATTTGCTCAACGCGTTTCTCCTCCTTTGTCCTAATACCTCGATACTCCACGGCATAGTTTAACGTTTTACAAAAAGGACACCTTTTAAGGTTAAGGTACCATTAAGAAAATGACAATTTAAAGTAATAGTGCATACAAAACATCGATAAAAGCGTTTCATGAGACATAACTCCAACCCATAGAAATCAAGGATACTGTGTAGGCCGGGAAGAATTAGGGGTCCTCATCTGCAAAAAACACTCTAATGCATGGAAATAATCAAAATTATTAGAATCAGATTAAAGAAAATTGACCAAGTTGGTGACTACAAAGATAAGCAAATTTAGGAAATAAAATGCAAATCATATATTATATACCTGTACAAATGCCTTTCGTGCAGCATCTTGACCGATTAAGGCTTGGATAGTACTGATAACATCAAGCACAAAAAAAAATATTAAACCAAGGGCAATTTACATTAAAAAGGAAAGATGTCATACATGTCGGAACTATGTAATTTGTCATACATCAAGAATATAATTATATAGCTCTACTAAGGAAAGTACATGAACAAATAGAAGTCTCAATTGTTGAACAATCAAAAAGTGCACTAACATAATTCAATCAACTCTCATTCTTAATTAACAAAACAATGACTCCGTAAAATACTTTAACTCGAGTTTCTCCTTGAGCAACATTAATTGGCTAAAAATATTCAAAAACCAGTCCGATTAACTATATGGCAAAACCAACTTCCTTTTCAATTCCCCAACTTCTCATATATCCATCAAATAACCACTAAAATTACTCCAAAAAGATGTATACAAAAGCAGACAAATACAAGAAATCCTATTAACCAAATTTCACTTTAAGCAATAAGAAAATGCAATCACACCATAAAAATTGAAAAATGAAAAATGACGACGAAGATAGAGAATCGTACCAAGAAACAAATGGGACATTCCTCAAGGTCACAACCACATTCTTCGTCACCAGGGTAGCAAGGTGCTAACTTTGAGACAAGAATAAGCTTCCTAAGTTTCTTTTGGTCCACATCTTTGAGTTGGTATAATCCTTGAGGCTTCGTGTACTTATCATCCACCAATTGCCTATTCTTCCCAAATTTATTCCCCATATCCAAAGAACACCACCAATTTTTCAAATCCTTTTTTTCTCAAGTTAAATCAAATCTTTTACAATAATAACAAATTTCCCTTCTTCAAACCAGAACGTCTTTCACTGTTCCAGAACGAGGATTACCGGAATTCCCCCACAGAAACTCATTCAAAACGTCATGCAAATTGAATAAAAAACCTTCACATTTGAGAAAAATAAGATAAACCCAATAAATTTACTCGGTAAAATGTGAAGCCCACAAAAGAAAAACAAACCTTGAAATGAAATCCTGCAAAAACATACAGTATGAACAGTTAGATTTCTAATTATACATATTCATATAGTTCAAATAGACAGAAAGTTTTGAGCAGAAAAAACGAAGCTTTTACAATCAAGAAACGAATGGAAAGAAGCAAAGGGGAGGAGTAGCAGGGCCGGAAAGAATCTACCTTTGGGTGGGGGGCGCCAAAGGAGGGTAGATTGGCTTTTTTTGAAGTGGAGCAATTGGGCAAATTACCCTCCAATTATGATACGTACAGTGAGATTCCCCAACACTATTATTGTCATTTTGGGAGAGATTCCCCAACACTATTATTGTCATTTTGGGACAAACTATTTGCCTTTTTTCGTTTTTTTCTCTTTTTACCTCATCATTTGTCATCGTTGGTGAAAACATGAATAGGGTTAACTTTATTGGCGGTCGCCAAAGATGAGTTCTCTCTTTTATTATTTACGAGCTATCTGAAATGAAAGCCTCATGCACACATTTTGAATGAAAGAAAAAAGTGAGGAATCTTATTTTCAATTCTAACTCTCATATTCTAACGATTGCTTTTAGTTTATTACCTAACCACTTTAGCTTTAGCCATTTAAATTTTCGATATTTCTTTTATTTTTTGTAATATGAATGTCATCTTCTTCTAGGATTGAATTGTTATACTTTGATTCCGTATCAATTGGGTTACTATTGCTATAGTTTTGTCTTCATTTAAGTTATTTCTATTAATTTCGTCACATTGTTTGATATCATGCACGGACGTGATCATGAAATATAAAAGATCATTCTATAGAGCCATAAAAATGGCATAAAAGAAGTGATACAACTGAAAATTCTACTATTTGGTTTATTTTAGTTCGTAAGTTTAATATGTAAAATACATTTATGAAAATTATTACTTCGTCCATATAATTTTTACCAGCAACGTAGGAGGATCGTTAGTACCTAATAGTCGTGCTGTTGTTTATCATTAAAAATATAATGAAATGGAAAAATTTTGATATAAAAAAAAAGCATTACTCGTGTGTCCGTGTATCAGTAACTATACTATTCGTCCTACTTGGCATTCTACTTGCACATAAAGATGAGGCCAGCTTGAGTTGTTTAGTGCGATAGAACAACTCTCACAATTCCTAACATCATCTATTGACTACATAATTGTATTTTCTTTGAAGTCATTAGGATATTGTAAAGATCTTTATCCCCATAATTTCTCAATTAAATATTTAAGAATAAAAATTAAATTTTCATATATTTATTCTTCATTACGCTACTAGGAACCATTTCAATAATGATGAAATATAATAGAATAAATTTTCTGTATCTCAAACAAATAATTCACCGTTTGATTAAGAATATGAGAAGATTATTCCAAAAGTAAAGAAAAATTAATGGAAAATTCTGTGTGAGGCTGTGAGCCACTATTTTCAAGTATCATTTAATCCACTCCTTGAAAATACAATTGCCATTGACAAAAATATAAAGCCCCTAAATTAACTATGTATTACCATTCATTAATTCTTGGTGATAAGAACATCAAAGTTAAGGGATGGAAACGTAAAAAAAAAAATGTTCATTCAACTTCAAATACACGTATGGACCTTGAATAAATCTTGGTTCTACAAGTTTCAAACAAGAGGTCGACGTAATCATCGCGTAAAAATAGACTCGTGAGCTCAGAAAGAATAAGCAGATGAACAAATCAATAGGATTTACAGGAAGAATGAGGAAAGAAAATAGTCATGAGATACGATTAAAGAAAATCTCCGCTAAATTATTATTAAAATTCTACATCTAGTTGTGATTTGCGCTTGGAGTCTGGATCGATCAATCTACGAGATTCTTCCCACAATTTGGTCTCGATTGCTAACTTCCGAAGCTCCATTAGACCACGTTCAACTGTAAAATGCAAGCAAAATGATGCAAATTCACAGAGTTACTTGGAGTTATACTTATTTGCAACATCTATAGTCTAATTATTCCTGTATCATTATTTCGAAGTAATAAACTGGCTATTCAGCTTATTATAATTCCACAAGTCATTGGATCTCTCGCTTTCTTTCTCTCTCACACGCACGCTTGCCCCTCCCGAAGTGAATGGAAATATGAATGAAGAGAGGAAAAATTAAAAGGAGAAAAAACATGAGTGGTATAGATAAGGAAAAGAACCCTCCAACCCAAATTTTCATCAATAATCTTTTGAAAAGAAAGAAATATGTAATTATTCATCGCAAGTTGATACTTCTGAGATAAAAGATACATTGATTCTTAGAATTTATTACAAATATTACAAGATGTAATGTTGCAGAAACATGCACAGCAGCGGGGAGAGGGAGAGGGAGAGGGAGAGGGAGAGGGAGAGAGAGTACCATCCACCGCATCATGTGAAGTAAGTGCCTTACTTCCCTGGTTGATCCAGAACTGTACACGTTCCTCCGCTATGTCTGGTTCCAAGCCGTGATTTTTCGCTCTTTTCCAAAAATATGTCAACCATGCCTAACAGAGCTCAACAAATTGCCATACTTCAGTTTTTCAAGGAAGTAAATTAAATTGTACGGTAAAAATTCACGAGCTTGAAAGTAGAGCAGTTTTCCGCCTGTTATCTTTACTATCCGATAATGCCTTATAGTTAGTTTTGAATTTTCTTAAACATTGATCAAACATCTTTATTAAACTACCTTGTAAAAAATTTCACCTAGGTCAAGTGGTAATCAATATTAAAATTTCATCAAACCTACCAAAATAAGCTTATAGGACATTGGACTCGTAGCTAATGAGTGAAAAAAGGTTTAAGAATAGATTCAAGGAGATTGACTACGTTCTTGATAATGGAATCCACGGACAACCAACGAAGGATAGTCACAGTAAAGTTTACAAGTCATTTTGAGAACTCCTAGACATTTATCTGTCGTAGAGATCGTTTCATATTTTGTGCCGAAGCAATTTATAAATCACAGGCTAAAACAGGTGAAATCAAAGAGTTTTCGAAATAATATTCACTGTACAATAATAAGAATAATTTAGGATGATTCAACATAGCTCTTTGAAAAGTATCGTTCTTCATAGGATTTACTGATCGATTTCAAGGACTTCTACAAAAATCGAGTAATCCAATGAGACTCAAAATAGCCATTAGGTTCATTAGTTCTTAAGATAAAATGTAAGAACGTGAAGCATTAAGTGGAAAGCTGAATGGATGTCACAATCATCACACCGAGCCAAAGCAACCAAAGAGAACACTGAATGGATAACACAGAAAATACTAGTAGAAGTAGGATACACGGCTCTTTAAACATTCCTCGAAGATAAGAAATCTATAGTTCTAGTTGCAAACATACCCGCTTGATGAAAACATCTTCAGCCTCTTCTTTGCTTAACTCTGAAACAAGTATGCTTTTCTGTTTATAATTTGGCATCAAAACTATAATATACATAGCAAGGCGCAATGAAAAACCACTCCATACAAGATATGTGAAATTTTAAGATCTTCTCAGTTATCCAAAAAATTATAAACAAAAATACAGAAAATATATTGGAGGCGGAGCACTAAACTAGTTTCTGGAGGCTCATTGAACAAACAGTCAAGGTACTGTACTGCAGGGGACGGGGGGCAATGGAGATTGGAGTTATATATCTTGTTAGAAAAGGCGTCAATGGTCAAAATATGGATTTTGACAATTCAAAGCTGATAAGGGTAGACGGAAGATTTAGAGTTCAAGTAATCTGATAAAAGTACACTTAGGGTTCTTGAGAAAAACAAAAAAACAAGTCACGGAAGAAATAAGATAGCAGTCTATTAAACTACAAGAAAGAGTTTCATTTAGAATGGTCTCATTGTATCTGGTAACTCATTTTGAAAAAATTGTGTGATATTAACTATCTGTCTCAATATAAGATAAACATACCAAATGCTTCTGAAAAATCCTGCCCTTCAATTGGTAGCTTCAATTCATCTACAGCCAATGAAAGAAGGAGAATCACAAAAGATCAGTTTGGTTTGTGAAATCATAAAGGTGGCTCTTGTTTAGTTAATATTTAAAAACTAATAATCTATTATAATTAAAACTAGATTTACGAGAACTAATTCGTTCCACTTCTCTGAGCTAATATTTTTGTACTTTAATTATTCATTATGTGTTTGAAGAACTTCCTTGTTACATTTGTTACAAAGGAAATTTTCTAATACTGTTATTATTATGCATTTGTGAAAGTACACGAGTGTATCTCTAGGTTTACGTTTCATTTCACAACACTACTACTTAAAATCATTTAAACTATACATTAAGCAATAACTGAAATTTCTTTTTGTTAAATCTTACAAGCTGCACGAGAAGTCTCCTTGCCCATCTTCCCAAGAAGGTAATTCTCGTTGTTCTCTTTAATTATTAGCAAATAAGTGGAAGGTTAGAGCAATACAGAAAAAAATTTATATACTTGTAACTTATGAATATTTCAATGCAACAGCAATTATTGAGGTTGATATTTCTTCATGTCATCAACATCTCATACAATTAATAAATTTTTCATCTACAACATTATAGATTATAAGAGAGACAATTGTTAGTTCTCACTTAAATGATAGGAGAAGAAACATGTAGAATTTTAAATGAGAGGCCTGATTATCTGTAGGTTAATGTTTCTTGTATTTTTTGGTACAAGAACAAGTTGTCAAGTGATGCTATCATAGACTATTAATATAATGCATCTGCACATGCACCTTCTTAAAAGCATCCACTACCTTAGTTATCACTGCAGTGAAGACAAGTCCATCTTGTCGTATCATATAATTCTTCAAGATGTGCTCTCAGAAATTGGAAATATACATTGCAATGCTTAAGAAGACTATTTCATTTCATTGCAATCTCAAAAAATCGAGATGCATAACCAAAAATATAATGGTCTAGTGTGGACTAAAAGAGCAGTTCTTACATAATGTAGGTGACACGTGTTACTAACTTTTCCAGTAGGAAAGAAGATTTCAGTAAATGAGCATTTCCATTTCATACCATTAGATTTTACTGCACTTGGGCGTCGCTGTTGGGCCATTGATATGGCTATTGCCTCCTCTACCTTTAAAACGAAAAGGTGAACAAAAATAACAAAAGATCAAGTTTCATGTTTGGAACATTGCATACAACAGATCAAGCATCTGTGGAAGGATAAAATTGAGTTCCATTATTGATTTCAAGAGAATGGCATCCTGTAGTGGAAGAGTGTTCTCAATGCAACATGGACGAAGACAACATTGAATTTACAAATAGTGATATATGAAAATTTCGATCTTACAGTATGTATATCTTCCTTTACCGAATATAACGCTAATGAAGCAAAAAAAGCAGATGACAATGTCTAA
>CAIGRK010294277.1:0-11275 GCA_903798315.1 Fraxinus greggii | reverse complement strand
TTGGCTTACCACCAGCTGTGAGTCACCATAAATCGCCAGACTCTTGACCTATATCTCTTTTGATAATCCAAAGCCTGCTAGCAATGTCTCGTACTCAACTGCGTTATTGGAGGTCTTGAAACCGAACCTTACTTTACAATTAAGTTTATGGCCCTCTGGGCTCTCCAGCATTATATTGGCTTCGGAGCCCATTTCTCTAAAAGACTCGTCAACAAACAGTTTCCAAGCTAGGGAGTTTGTTGGTTCCATTACCACATTGATATCTGTTGCCTCAGTGGATTCTGCTATGAAGTCTATCACTGCTTTCCCTTTCACTGAGGTCATTGGACGATATAAAATGTCAAACTCGCTCAATTCTACTGCCCATTTCATCAACCTTCCTGAGGTATCCGATTTTCGGAGTACTTGCTTAAGGGAAAGGCTCGTTAATGTATGTATATTATGGGCTTAGAAGTAACGCCTCAACTTTTTGGAAGTGATCATGAGGGGCAAAGCAAGCTTCTCCATATCTATGTAGCACGACTCATCTGGTAAAAGGGCCTTGCTCACATAATAGACTGGCAGTTGCATACCTCATTCTTTCCTCAACAATATTGAACTTATGGCCTCTGCACTCACGACAAATACAATATCAACGCTTCTCCTTCTTTAGGCTTTGAGAGGAAGGGAGCTTGCGCCAGGTGCCTCTTCGACCATTGGAAAGCCTCCTCACACTCCTTACTCCATTGGAACTTTTTCCCTCCTTTTAAGACTTTGAAGAATGGGAGACACATGTTCATTGCTTTAGAGATAAAATGGCTCAGCGCTGCTAACTGACCTGTTAAACTTTATACCTCTTTGGGCTTGCAGTCATATCTAGTTAGGCTTTAATTTTTTTGAGGTTCGCTTTTATGGTCCGCTAATTGACCATGTATCCCAAGAATTTCCCTGAAGCCACACCAAACTCTGTAATTCTTTACAGGTTCATTTTCATCCGGTACTTCCTAAAGACTTTGAAAGCGGCCTCTAGGTGTTCGATGTGGTTTGCAGTCTTGAGGCACTTTACTAGCATGTCATCAATGTATACTCTATTGCTTTGCCTATGAGGTCGACAAACATCTTGTTGACCAACTGGTGATAGGTAGCCTAGGTATTTTTCAAGCCAAACGAAATCACTTTATCAGTGACGAATGAGGTGTTCTTCTCGTTAGCTGGGTACATGAGGATTTGGTTGTACCCTGAGTATACATCCATGAAGCTCAGCCCTGTAGTAGAGTCGACCAACTGGTCGATCTTTGGAAGTGGTAAGCTATTATTTGGGCATGCTTGGTTGATGTTGGAAAAATCTATGCAAAGCCTCAACTTGTCATTGGACTTCTTTACCAAGACTGGGTTGGAGATCCATCTTGGGTACACTGCTTCCCTTATGAACCCAATGGATATAAGTTTTTGCACCTCTTCCTTCATGGCTTCGTACTGCTCCAGATTTTGGGCTCTCATTCTTTGCCTATGTGGAGTGAATTTGAGTTCTATATTAAGATGATGACATCTAATTTTGGGGTCGATGCACACCATATCTTCATGCTTTTGTGCAAACATGTCCAGGTTGTTAAGCAAGAAGCCTTTGAATCTTATCTTTTCTTCCAACTCAAGTTCATTCCCTACTTGTAGCATCTTTGTTGGGTAACTTGGGTTCACCGAGAAGGATTTGAGCTCCTCCATAGAGGTCGGTACTGAGTTTGATTCGGTGGACTTAGCGTCCAAATCTACATCGATGGCCCCTTCTTCGACATATCTATCATGTTGACGTCTTCTCCTTGTTTAGTGGTAGGGCCTTCTTCAGGTGTATCAACCATCTCAGTGTCTAATAAGACCATGTTTATACTTTGGGGCTTAGATTTTTGCAAGGAACTGAGGTACCATTCTCTTGAACCTACCTGATCTCCTCGCACCGTAGTAATCCCTCTATTAGTGGGGAACTTCATGCACAAGTGGTGTATGGATATAACAGCCCCAAGATCTTTCAGAGTAGGTCATCCTAACGCTCCATGATAGGCGGACCGATGATCTACAATAAGGAATTCCATGAAGTGATTCGCAGTAAGTGGGGGTGCTCCCATTTCTACTGCCAGTGTGAATTTCCCTCCGGAACAATGTTTTCATCTGTAAAATCGTACATGGGGAAGGTCATGCGGGTGAGGCCATGACCTTTCGTCATTTTATCACATGTGGTTCTAAATAGGATGTTGAGAGAACTCTCATTGTCCATAGTATGCTTTTGAGCTTGTTTCTGGAAACGACAACTCTTACCACCAAAGCGTCACAATGGGGTTAATAAACCCTAATGGCATCTTCTTGCGAAGATGCTAATTGATGGGACATTCCATACCCACCAGGGGTGCTGTTAACCAAGTAGTTTGTCATATGAGGACCCTCGGCTTCTCTTGCATAATTTCTCTGAGCATTCATTGACTCTCCCCCACATGTGAGCCACCAATAATAGTGTCAATCTCCTTGATGGGGGTGTTATCTGCATCAGCAGGGGTTCTCTCCTTGGCCTTTCTCCATCTCTTGCCCTATTTCTTTCCTTCTCGCATTCCATTCTAGGAGATTCAAATATGCGGTGTTGCCTCGCCTCATCACGTCTCTGTTCTTGTTCATGCCTAGTTTAAAGTGCATTTCACTTTACTCGATGCATGTTTCTCCTCTTAACATGGGATCCGTTTGGGTACTCATGATGTGGTCTGAACAAGCAATCTTCAGTACTATGGCTGTTGGTTCAATAGTAGGTGCAGTACTACATATTTCTAGGCTCCTTGCTCATTTTCCTACCTCTTTCCCTGGATTGATTCGATTGTCTTTAGACCTTAGACCCCACCTCTTCGTATACCAATAAGGGCACTGCATTTACTGTGAAAATGGCCAGTGCTTGGCCTAAGGAAGGGGCGATGGTATGCCCTACTTAGGTCCATTGTTTGTTTACCAATTGTGACACATGACATTGCCGCTGTCTCTGAGGTGGTGGAAGTCCCAACGAAGTTTGGTTGTAGTGGTCAATCAACTCTTCCTTGACAATTTCGCTACTCATCATTTCCACCAAGGTATCATAGGAGGTGGGGTTCTTGTTTTGCACATCTATCCAAAAGAGGGTATTCATGTTAAGGGCTCCTCTCAGAGTTGAAAGGGCTTGCTCTGTCATTTCATCCGTGAATCGAGCTAGGTAGCTTTTCAGAGTTTCGCTTGCATACTGCCTCATATCTTGCAGCTTCTGGATTGGGCTCTCCTTCTTTATTGGACAAATATTGGTTCAGAAAAACCTTCTTAAGATCTGGCCAACTTCTGATACTGCCGCTTGAATGTGGCTATACCTAATTTCAGCAGCCCTATTAATGTGACATGGAAAGCTCTGTATTTAGTGCGGTGAGCCTCCTTTAAGAGACATATGGATCTTGTAATTGTTGAGTTGTTTTGTGAGGTCACATTTTCCTTCGTATTTAGGTATTTTTGGTGGCACCAAGTGATTTGGAACAAGGGCGCTTCATAACTTCTGGGAGAAGGGTAGACTTTCAATTCAAAAGATCTGTAAGGATCGTATGAATCATCACCCTCAGCTTGGTAACGAGGGGGTCATGAAGTTTCCACTTGGTTTCTTAAGTTCTCTGCGTCTCTCATCTTCCGCCTATTTCTAAGAGGGGAATGAGGAGGAACCCCCAGAGGTTCATGTCCTTGACCACATTCTGGTCTCCTTTGTATGGGGGAGACTGGAGAGACCTATTTCTAGGCTTTGATAGTTCGATTCTGTCAAAATCACTGGTGGATCTCTGGGGTCTAGGGTCAACTAGTGGCATAATTTGTGGACATATCCATTTCCACTGGGCTGAGCTCCCTTCTGTGCACCTGAGGGTAGGTCCTTGTGTCATTTTCCTCGCCTTCTTGGGGAAACATTCCTTGCTAGGACATTTGATACCCTGCCAGTTGGTGCATTTGCACAAGTAATTGTTACATGGTGGCATTCTGTTGAGCCATGTTTCTCATGTTTGAAGCCATTTTCCCCACTTTCCTGGCTAGACGTGATGTGGTACCACCTTGCTTGTGTTGGTGATGGGGAGATGCATGTTCACATTAGTTCAAAGGAATTCTTCATCAGAAGCCTCATGTTGTTTGTTTTCTACCTTGTGAGCCATAGTAACTCATAACATGTCTTCGACTTTGTGCTAAAGACAAGTTTCTAAGTGCTTCATTTCTGCAGTGGTTCTTTCTTCAAGGACTAGGCCTTTGTTCAAGGTTCTGCTTATTTTTGATAGCTTTTACCACAAGGAAACTCGTGGTTATTGTGTCAATTTTCCCACAGACGGCGTCAATCTATTTACCCAAAAAAATGTACAATAATGTAGTAAACGGAAACCAAGGCCTCTCATGTCCATGTAAGCTCTGTTCCTGCACAGTTGGACAAACTGTTAGTCACACGTGGAATTCTCCTGAGGGGGTGGAGTTGGCCACGCGCATTCTGATGGTCAAATTAGTTGGAAAAATAGGTATACAAGTGTAGGAGAGCTTTAAACGTGAGCATTCAATGTAAAAAGGGGGCTAGCTTTGGAAAAACAAGTAAAAGATATGGTAGCAAGATTATAGTTTTTAGAGTCTAAACTTACATTACATTTAGATGGCACTAAGTGTGAGCTGTTATACCTAGGCAAGATTTAACGAAGGACGTTGGATGATAACGCATGTGGTCTCATCCAAATGACTGACTTTTCTTGTTATAGACATCAATCAGTCACAACCTTAATACCATTTTCGTATCCATTGGGCCTAGCTTGCAGCCTTGGACTTGACCAAATAGGTTAGCAGCGCGGACGGTAGGGTGTTGTCTTGTCGATCACATAATACAAGATATGTTTTAGATTTCTTCACCACCTCATCCTGGACCAGCTCTTTCCATGGGGTCTGCGTGTAATGGAGTCAATCAGCTTCGCTTTGCAGGGGAAAACGGGTTGTCCGCACTTGAGAGTCAGTCCAGCTTTGCCTTTCGTGTACAAGGTGTGGAGCAGTCGAACCATTTGCCACGTATGATGGTTGAGACCACGTGGGAGTCCTCATGTAGAGAGGCGTAATAAATCATATGAACAAGAAACTCATCATGCACACAAATATGAACAATGAATAATAAGATCATCATGCACAACTCACTCAATCACTCATGTAGAGTATAAGTTATAAGTTGCCAATGCGTGCATTGTGCTATTAGCATTTTGTGAGCATCCCGCACAACTCACTCAGACCCAGCACTACTAGGATCTATTAAACAAAGAGGCTCATATTAATTATTTATAACTTTTTCTGTCCCTATATATGAGCATATTTTTATTTTATTTATTTTTCTTTCTGTCTTATGTGAAGACTTTTCTCTATTATGCTTTCTAAATGACTTTGTAGCGAGTTTTACACCGATAACTCCTAATTCAGATAACTATAGGGAACCAAATTTTAGGTACCATAACAAGTTTAATTACTTGAGTCATAACGGCTACAAAAAAAGTATAAGATGTATCACATTTGTTTTCCCCTATTTATGAACATATTTTAATGCTCGTTGTTTTCTTCATGGGGAATATACTAGAGCTTAAGTTAGCTAGTTAAAAGTCAATTCATATTTCTAGTCACTCCACCACACCAATTACCCCTATACCAAATCTCACACCCGCGATCAAGATGCACTCACAAAGACTTAGTATGTGTAGTAAAAATGGGGCATGAAATAAACTATATCAAGTACTCTAAGTAAGATTTAGAATAAGTTAAACGGAATTTTTGTCACTTTTCATTCAATTTACAAGTACACAATTCATAAGATGACAAATTCAATTATCTCATTTCAACGTGTTACATGGCCAAAAATCCCTTTTATTTATTTATTATTTATAAGATAAGAAAACAATAAAAATGAATCAGCAAAAATAAAGATAAACAAATTAATGTGCATGCAAAAAGAAGGGAAGAACATGACATAACTAATGCAAGCACATAAAATACTATTCAACGAGTAGTGCAACCATCAATGGCTGTCGTAAGAAATTTAGACCTATTTCCATCCAAAGGTTTGAAGAAAAGGTCTGTCAATTTGTTTTCACTAGAAACGTGCTCAACATGATTAATAAGTTCATTCTTTTTAGTCTAGACCTTCCTAGAAGAACGTGTTATCTTTATCAAGTGTGTCATCATAGTGTAATACACGTTAAGAAGATAACCGAAGTAGTGAAGTCTTCTTTATTATTCCTAACTAAGAGTCTGCGACACCTAAGTCTTATATAATCTAACTCACCATAATTGTAACACGTGGGAATGAAGGACAACATTACGTTTTAAGTTTAGGACTTTAGTTTGAGTAATCCTATGGTGCATAGATGATCTCTGTCCTATGATATCTTTTTTCTTGGGCTTGATGACTCCTAAACTCATAGTTTTGGTAGAAACAGGTACATATTTGGTTTTAGTAAAGGAAGCGATACGAGAACTTATTTCATTATAGTCAAAAGTTCCTTAGCTCTTTGTAGGTGTTAGAATTATGTTGTGACTTGAATTCTATTTGGAAGACTATTTGAGAATTCTATTTGAAGTCGGCTTGAGAATTCTAATTGAAGTCTAACTGGGGATTCTAGTTAAAATTCAATTTGGGAGTTTAATTGGAAGTTGATAATTTTTGTTGGACTCGAAGAATACGTGAAGGATTCCAATTTGTAATAGGAGATGAAGAAATCATGTTAGGAAAAGAAGTATCACATCGACGCTCACTATGCGCCAATCATCCCGCTCGAGCGCTAAGAACAAGAGTCCCAGTGCTTGCTATATGTGAGAAGGCCGTTCAAGCGATCAGCCACTGCTCGACGTCTGCCAGGCCACAACTCGAGCGGAGATCTTATTCGAGGAATGTTCAGTTTACGACTTTGGCATCTTTTTAAATCTTATTTTATCCTAAAGACTCCATTATTGTATAGACCTATTATAATTGAACTCTACTACATCTTAGGCTCTCCTTTGTATTAGAGTAAACCTCTAGAAAAATCAATCCTTACATTCTAAATAATAATTTATAATCCTCAATTATTGATATGGATAAAATTCTCTTCTTCTGCCTATGATATGTTCTTACCACATAAATCTTATGTTTTTGTTTGATTTTCATATTGCTATATTATTCTCGTTCCTTTATTTACTAACAAGTGATATCGGTTCGGTACATAATTCCTAACAAGTGGTATTAAAGTGAGGTTCGATCAATTCAGATCGAGGTTTGATTTTTGTGATGACAACTATGACATAGATATTTCGCTGCTTGATCACAACACCGGATTTTCACTTTGGCCTTAAAGATAAGAGCAGTACTCGCTCAAATGGATTTGGATGGTATGTTGCTGAGATTTGACAAGATACCCTCAACTTAGAGTATGGATGAGATGAAAGGATCGAAAGGCCCTATCACAGACACATCTTCGTCTTTTGAATAATGTTCTTCATTACATTTTGAAGGAGAAAATCACCTCTGCATTATGGTTGAAATTGGAGCAGTTATGCCTAACGAAAAGTCTAAATGGAAAATTGTACTTGAAGCAGCGATCGTATTCTCATCTTATGATAAAAGTTACATTACGGGAAGATCACCTAGCTATTTTTAAGTAAATTCTCGCTGATTTGAAAACCTTATAGGTTAAGTATGATGAAGAAGATTTAGGGTTGATATTATTGTGTTCGTTGCCCACTTCATACACGTCTTTTAGAGACGCGATCTTATACAATTATGATACTCTCACAATGAAAGAAGTTTATGATGCTCTATTTTTAAAGTAGAATATGAAACATCTTATTGGATAGAAGGTTCATGAAGATGACCTTGTTGTAAATGGTGGTTATGTGACGGGCATATTAAGGTCTAATTATAGTAATAAAGTTTGTAATAATTGCAAGAGATGGGGGGCACATTAAGAAGGATTATTATAAGTTGCAAAATAAGAATAAATCAATGCTGCAACTCAGAAGGAAAGACAATCAGAAACTTCACGCGAAGCTAGTATTGCAGAAGATACCTACAATTATTGAGAACTTCTAGTGATTTCTAACAACGACTCAAACCCTGACGAGGATTGAATTCTTGATACAACTTACACTTTTCATATGTGTCTTATCCAGGATTTATATTCAACATGTGAAAGATTTTTCAAAGGTATTGTGGTAAAAATGAAATCAAGTAAGTTCAGCTGCAATAGAAGTTGAGTATTGATACTCGGCTTCAGTACTAGAACGAACAAAAAAAGTTTATTTCTTTGAGTTCCAGCCCCTAGATAAACACAATATCCAGTACTGTCGCGATAAGTGAGTGGACAACCGGTCCAATCAGAGTCCAAGAAAGCATCTAAGGTGGGAGAGCTTTGAGCAAGCTCAAAAATTATCAATATGTGCACTCCCTCGAAAATATCGAATAATATGTTTTGCTTCTCGAAGATTAGCAGTGGTTGGTGCTTGAAAGTACTAACAAACACAATTAACAACAAGTGTGGTGTTTGGGCGAGTGAAAGTGAGGTACTCAAGACTGTCAACAAGAGCTCCAAATTCGATGGCATTAACTAGATCATTATATGTATCAGTTGGTGTCAATTTGATAGCCATGGAAGTGGTAATAGGAAAATAGTTCTGCATATGAGCTATCCTTGGTATATTTTGTCTACGATAAGAAATTGCCAACATTGAAATATTTGAGTTTAGTGTCTAAAAAATAATTGAGGTAACCTAGATCTTTAAGAGCAAATTTTGAGCTAAGAATATCAATAATTTGTTGCATGATAGAAGAATTTAATTCTGTAATAACCACATCATCAACATATACTAGAATGACAATAAGTCCATGATTAGTTTTTAAGATAAATAATGAAGAGTCAACCTACCTACACTAAAATCCAAGAGTAAAAAGAGATTAGGAAAGACAATCAAACCAAGCACGAGATGCTTGTCGAAGCCCGTAGATAGAACAATGAAGTTTGCAAACAAGATACGAAAGATTTTGATCAATGAAACCAGTTTGTTGTTCCATGTTTATAGTTTCTTTGAAGTGACCATGCAGGATTGCATTTTTTTTTTTTACGTCCAATTGCCTCATTTCCCAATTTGAGCTAACTACAATAGAAAGAACAAGGATAATAGTTGTAGTTTTAATCACTTGACTATATGTTTCATCAAAATCTAAATGTTGAATTTGAGTAAATCCTTTGGCGACTAAGCAGGCTTTGAAACTGTCAACACTCCAATCTTCTTTATATTTAATGCGATAAATCCACTTTGATGTAATGACATTTGTGTTATCGAGAATAGGAACAAGAGTCCAAGTTTGGATTTTATTACACCTCGCCTTCGAGACTCAAAGTAAGAGTGCCATATGGTAGGCCACGTAGGCAGAGAGTCAATAAGAAAGTCAAACAAAAACCCATAAGATCAAAACACAAAACAGGAAAACAAGGCCGAAGTCCTTGTACTCCAGGCCGAAGTTCTTACACTGCAAACGCGAAGTCTAGGTTGAGGCGCTACCTCAAAGACGAAGCTGCCCAAGAAAACAATTAAATGAGCTGAGGCTCCCCACTTAGAAGACTACTTCGAAGGTTCCTCCGAGGCTCTTGATTCTGTCGAAACTCGTAAAACTGATGCTATTCTTGTAAAAGATTCAAAGATCTCTCTGAAATAATTGATGTAACACTTGTAATAAAGTTTGTCAGCATGTCAGCCTATTGTATAGAGTGACTGACCCCTTATCAATGTATTAAATTGTATGAATAGACAGTGATGTGACATCCCAACTAGGGAGATGAGGCCACGTGGCTGTGATCCACGATCACCACGTCGGCCAAGGTATTATAAAAAGGTTCTCCTTGTAACTGAAAAAGGGGTTGGATTATTGATTGGAAGAAGGACAATAACTAATATTTGAAACATACACTTGAACCTTAGGGATAAACATACAAACACTTGGGGTTTATTTTCGATCTTCTGGATGTGTTTGTGAGTTGTAAATTTCAATATATAATGTATAATTCCAATATATATATATCCTTTCACATATTCCCGTTTGTTATTACATTGATTAGTAGGATTTCATCCAATGATCGTTATTATCGCGATTGCTTTTGTTCCACCCGCCGAAACTCGAACATTTTTGTCTCATGCCGCAAAGTATCTCCCTCATCCATTTCCTTTTTGGTATAGCCGTTATTTCGGAAGGAATGAGCTGGAACCGTATTTGACTTGGCGTGAGTGGGCCCGACATTTGTTGGCTTATTTTCAGGGGTCAACAGATTGAAGCCGTCTGTGGGAAATCTTATATTTAACTACGAAAGTATCTATTGGAAAAGGTCTGTTAAAATTATTTTGGCAAGAAAGTTCCAACCCTTGAACAAGAGGAGTTCATGAAGAAAGAACCGTTGAAGGATTCAAAAGATCCAATACTTATCTGCTGAGAAAATTGTTTGTGAAAAATGAGATCAAGTGGTGATAAAAATGTACCCTGAAGGACAAGGGAACACCCTGAAGAAGGGGAATCCTCACGAGCTGCCCCAGCCACTCACCAACGACCCCCACAACATAGGTGAGGTGGGTCCAGAGGCGGAGGTAGGGTGGCGGCTAGGCTTACTAGGGAATTGGCCACAATGGCCGGCAACATAAGAAGTATAACCCAACAAAACATGGCCATGCATGAAATGTTGATGAGCATGCAGTGCCAAAAATGATCCCCCATTCCTCCATATGCAGCCCCTGAAAATGCATTCGGTGACCCTGAGGAATACTATCACGAAGAAGAGGAAGTCCAAAGTCAAATGGTCGGATATCGCCATGCTAGCCTAGAAGTTCCTCAGGAAAGAGAGGTTGACGTCGATATATCAAACAATTACACCTCGGAGCGACCCCATGAGGCTCCATACAACTTTCCTCTGAACTATGAGCCAGAAAATTGACCACAGAGGTCAGCCAGCATCTTCGATAGGATAGGCCTAGTATTGCCTAGTAATAGGCAGGCTCTCTTACCCCATATACCTAGAAATAATCAGGCTCATCCTTCTTCTCCTATGCCTAGAAATAGGCAGCAGGAGCCTCTCCAGTATGAAAGACAACAACTTGCCTATCAGGAAGAGTCTCAGATCCCTCCTTCTAGAAATAGGCATGAGAGAAGGGACCGGGCTAGGAGTAAACTAGGACCCTCCCAACCACCCCTCCAAACCCACCAAGGGGAGGATGAGGATTCTGATGAACCCAAAGGTCC
>CAIGRK010294211.1:0-13480 GCA_903798315.1 Fraxinus greggii | reverse complement strand
AGAAGTTTAATCCGAATTTAGCCCTGATTGAGCCACATTAAATTTCAATTCTCAATTTTCTACTCATTTTTAATTACACATTTTTCAATAAAATAATATTTTTCATCACATCAATAACGTTTTCTTACTTTTTAACCACATATTTCTCATCATATCTCTATTTAAAATACAGTTTTTCCTCAATAGTATTCATCAAACACATTCTAAGTCTAAGCTTTTGATAGAGGAATGATAAGTACGTAAATGCTGAGGAACTAAAACCTCGAGGGGTCCTCGGAAACCGGAGTCAAACAAGAGGACATCCTTGGAACATGGGATTCTCGACCAATCAATAATTGCTTTAAGTAGTTTTTAGTCAAAACAATCAATCAGATTTCAAAGATTTCACGTGGAATTAAGCTAGAAATAATAAATTCAATATTTGACAACACATTCTTGTAGGAACAATACTCGACTCATAATCACTTTATGATGTATTCTACGTCGAACACTTGTGATAACACACAGCCAGCCATGACAACAAGATTAAGGAAAAGAGGTTGAGGACCAACTTGCTACAAGCACTATAGGTTGGAGACTAATGGTACAAATATCCCTTTTTATATATTATATTCTTGAAATAACATTTGACGCGTGCGAGGTTGATAGCCCCACAATCAATGTGATACAATCCAAACCAATAATTTTCTTCGACAAGGATATAGTATTTATTTAAGAACTATCGCAATAAATGAGACACCTGTTGATTGGCATCAGAAGAAAAAATGAATACATGAAAAAATATTGGTTTCTCATTTATTGATTGAAAGCAGTGTGAAAAATACTCTTTTAACAATTGTGGCCAATTGACTCACAATTAAGTAAATAATCAAAGTGGACGGATATGAATGTGGGTGGAAGAAGGATTGATTGTCAAGACAAATTTACCCTATTTTTTGGTGTGTCACCCACGTGTTTTTGCATAGTTTGTGTACTTAGACGATCAATTTGAAACAAAAACAAAAAAAAAAATTAGTACCAACAAGAAATTTTGCTTGAAGCTTGGTGACCGTCAACATTTACGTTAGCACAATTGGCATAAAAACATGTTCACAACTATAACAATTCATATTAGATTATGTAATGATATCTAGCTCCATTCATCAATTTAGGTGGCTATGTATATAGCATTAAATGATAGATTCAAATGCAAGAAAATATTATCCATTTAATTGGACTTGTCATTAGTTGTAACCTAAATTGGTGTTTTAGCTCTCGAATTTTGAATTTCTTACAATTTTGCCATTTTTCGTTCTTTTTTTTCTTTTTCAAGTCCGTCATTTTCATCAATCTTTACCTAACAAACACAATTTACATAGAATTAAGTCATAATTCATTAAAATCTCCAACAAATACTCTAATTTAATAGCCTAAATAAATGTACAAAATACACTTATCAACTCCAAGTTCTGATAATTTATTTTTTAGCATTTGCAACTCGTCAAGTTGGATATTGACAGAATGTGCCCCGAGTGCGTAAATGTGTATGTGGATGATATGTTGTTAATAAGATAAAACATAAGTGATATTAATGACATTAAAAGATCTTTAAAGTGTTGAATTTGAAATGAAAGACTTAAGCCATGTTAGAAGATTTTTAAGAATGGACATTAAGAGAAATAGGTTTCAACAAACTCTTATCTTAACTCAATCTGACTATGTAATAAAGATATTGTCTAATTCGCCATACATGAATCTAAGTCCGTTACTTTGCCTCTTGCATGTCATTTTAAACTAAGTAAAGATCAGTATTCTCATAATGAATCTAATATTAAATACATGCAAATGTTGTAAGGTCTGTCATGTATACCATGGTGTGTACTAGATCTGATGTTGCCCATGCTATAAGTATTTTGAGCATGTTTATGGCCAGTCTTGCCCAAAATATCGAACCGTCTTAACGTGGTTATTAAGGTACCTAAAAGGATCTTCTAACTTAGGTTTGTGTTTTAAATCTTGTCAAGAATGAGTTATTTTAAAAAGGTATGTAGATTCTGACTATGTGGGTGATAGGGATAATAGAAAATTAACTACATCTTATATGCTTGCTTTGTGTAATACTTGTACAAGCTGAAAATCTCAATTGCAATCTATTGACACTTTATCTACCAGAGAAGCTGAATATGTTGCTGCTATTAAAGCCATTAAAAAGTTTTTGGCCTAAAGGTTTATTATATGAATTAAATGAATTTGCTAATCAAGTAGTAGTTTATTCTGATAGTTAAAGTGCATCCATTTATGCAAAAATCCCGTTATTCACGAAAGAACTAAACATATAAATATTAGCAAGCATTTCATTAGAGGTATAATTCAAAAGAAATCTATATTAATTCAGAAAATCCTTACAAAATTCAATCCAGCAGACATGGAAATCAAAGTACTTCCTCTCAACAAAGTTAAATCTTATTTACAAATGTTAAGAATTGATACTGGGTAATCTTTGTGATGATGCAGGAGCAATTAACCTGGTGCTGATGATCATGGTGGAACTGATACTTAGTATATTGAAGGGTTCATTCTCATTTTGATCATTGACATCAAGATTTGTTGGAGTTGTGATGTCATAAAGGGTCCAGTCCATTGGGCAATGATGAAATATGGGCTCGACCCATTTAGTTGCTGATCCATTGCTCGATAGCATAAAAGGAAGAGGCCCAAACCTGAGCCCAAATAAGGGTATAATACGTGTGTTGCTCTGGACCATTCGATCGCTCACTTGAAATCAATGGTGATGACGGACTGTATATAAAGGACATGAGTGGTTGCCCTACCTGATTTTTTCATTCGATCTCTCTCTCTCTCTCTTGCCCTTCTTGTTCCTTTCTTCTACTTCGTGTGATCTCCTAAATTTTTGGTTTTGGAGTGGATCTTCGTGAAGATAGAGTTTGTGCGGTTCTACAATTAGAAAGGTAGGGTTGAGATCAATGAGGTGCGTCTTGGTTTATTGAAGTAGGTGTGTAATACTCTTTGGGGTTAGAAATTTGTCATCTTTTCTTTTGTACAGAAGGGTACAATATTCTGGGTTCAAAACAATTGATTCTTTGATGCTAATGCTTCTTTTGAGTTTGTGATACTAAAGTGTGCCTGTGTTTTCTTTGATTTCTAGTTATCACAAAATCAATTCCCAATACCTACTACAGAATTCCTAATGACAGATTTCTGTTCAAAGCAAGAAAAATCCATGAGCTTCCAATGGAAGCTAGTACAAATTGGTAAAAACGCAAGAATTAACGAACTAGGAATTACTAAAGAGTTAACAAGACCAGATAGAATTTAAATCCTGATATCAGAATCCACCAAGGAAAGCTACACNGTTTATTGAAGTAGGTGTGTAATACTCTTTGGGGTTAGAAATTTGTGATCTTTTCTTTTGTACAGAAGGGTACAATATTCTGGGTTCAAAACAATTGATTCTTTGATGCTAATGCTTCTTTTGAGTTTGTGATACTAAAGTGTGCCTGTGTTTTCTTTGATTTCTAGTTATCACAAAATCAATTCCCAATACCTACTACAGAATTCCTAATGACAGATTTCTGTTCAAAGCAAGAAAAATCCATGAGCTTCCAATGGAAGCTAGTACAAATTGGTAAAAACGCAAGAATTAACGAACTAGGAATTACTAAAGAGTTAACAAGACCAGATAGAATTTAAATCCTGATATCAGAATCCACCAAGGAAAGCTACACACTGAAGAATGTAAGACACTGAATTTAACCTCGAAAAGGGAGAAATTAGACGCAGCGGGAACTTGATAAATAACACTCTCTTTCTGATTAGCGATTAGAGCCTGGAAGCCCTCGAATGTACATTTCAGTAAAAGATTACAACTCGAAAATAGTAAAAAAAAACAGAAACAACTTCACTCACTCACATAGCTTCACCTGATCAAACAAATGATGATAAATATAAAGAATTAAACAAGAATACTCCCTTAAAAAAAAAACCCGCATCCAAGCTATTCTCATATAACAAATAAAAAAATTGATTTCTTTTTTTGATCTAACATAATATATTACTGTAAGTTGAAATTTTGAGTACACTGAGTGTGTTTGTTCAGGCGTAGTTTCCTCTTTGACAGTAAGAAAAAACGCATACGAACTCCTGCATGGAAAAAAATGACAACGACAAGAGAAAACGCATACGAACTCTGCATGGAAAAAAATGACAACGACAAGTATTAAAAGACAAACATAGTTATAGAATAAATGAGAAAAGTGAAGCTGCAACACTCGATTTTGATATGAAACTAACTAGTCCTCGGTATGAATCAATCTATTTTTGGTACTTTAGTCTCCTCAGCAAATCGACCATTATGTCAATTACAAAGTACGTTAGTCTTTCAGGCACTAAGCATGAATTCGATGACATGTAGCTTTGCCATTTCAGCTCCAAAAAATAGAAAATCTCAAAATGCAAGTGAAGAACATGATGATTTGATAGAATTAAGCCTTCTAAAGGAAGATTAAGCCCCCAAATTATTATTGTCAATGCTATTTCAACAATGTTTAAGGAAACATCCTAATGAAGCGGACGATAACAATTTTTTCATTCCCAGGCCAAAAGGGTCCAACTGTATGAAACAACTACTGCATGCGGGAACTACTTGAAAATGTAGAATGATGAAGATTAATCAATGAAGGTCCAGGCATAATTGCTTTCTTGGACACGTTCTTACTCAATAGTTGATTCAGTTTAAAACACGATGATTATAATCAATCAAGAATACTTAACTAATTTGATTTCTATGAAAAATACCTTCTGACGGTGGGGTTTAGTTACTTCGCTGATTACTCCCTCCAAGTCCTCATTAATATAGTTTTCAGTCTATTCCCGGAGAGTCTCTGCAAGGTCTTCTTAGCTCCGGCCACCTCCATTTCTGCCAATATCCGCAAATGCTCATAGGCTCCGGCAGCAACAAGCGTCTTCCGGCAACTCTGACTCCCTCCGGACATTATCGCCGCCACCACTGTCACCGGAAACTTCTTTGAAGCAAGCTCATTCTTGGGATCCAGCATTAGCATCAGTCTCATCACACATTTCTCATCCCTTACTAATTCTTTCCTATTCAATTTCACTGATAACAACGACACCAAAGCATTTGTTGCCACTTCCTGTAGCCCATTGGGCTTTGCAGACTCCATCAACTTCACTAAAGATCCCATACACCCGCCTATAGCTCTCTTATTATCATCACTTATCGACAATTTAGCAAGCAATGAAGCAGAAATGTGTTGCAACATTATGTTACCATGTTTTATAAGCTCCGAGATTTCTACAATAAACGAGGTCGATTCTAATAAAATTTGGTAGCTTACATCTGAATCAGATAAGGAATAAATAGTACGTAAAACATGTTCTAATGTATCCGAATTTGAGGATTCATGAAGCAATTGTAGCAAGCTTTGCAAAGCCTTTTCTTTTAACAACAAACCGCGAAAATTCTTACCCGATAAAGCAAGTATAGCAATACAATTCGCGGCCTTTTCTTGTGCGGAGGGGGTTCCGAAGACAAGTAACTGTACCAAAACAGGAATGGCTCCCTCTTCTGCTAATGTAATTCGAATTTCTTCAACAGTAGAAACATTCTTAATAGCACCAATTGAGTGTGATTGAGCAATCCCCGATCCAGATTTACACAATTCTAATAGAATCGACACACCCCCATTGGCCGAAATTGCCCAAGCATTATCAGTATCCGCAGTGAGGAATTCGACCGCCATTGCAGCTTTTTCCTTCACGGGCATAGTGCTACACTCAATTATCCTCAACAATGGCCCCAAAGCCCCCTCCTCAAACACACATTTCCTCGAAAAATCACTCATCGAAACAAGCATTGACACAGCAAGCACAGCAAGTTCTCTTAAAGAGTCATGGGAATTAAGATCCAGCAACTGAATCAAGAACCTCATATTGCCTTCTTTCGAAACAACACTTGCAGACTTTTCGTCATCCGAAAGAAGCTGAAGCAATGAATCCAATGCATCCCGCTTGAAGTCAAGGCCCCCGATCTGGAGCCTGGTGAAAAGATTCTTAACGAAAAAAGAGAGGTCTTCCTTTGAGGCGTTTGCAGCAGGATGGGGAAGAACAATAGCAGTGGATTGATGGAGAACCCCAGAACGTAGTAGAAAGTCGAGGTCGTTAATTTGCTTGGACAACCAATCAGCGGTCATGTCGAGGTCGGATTGCATAAGGAGCTTGCCGGGATTGAACGAAGGATCGCAACATTTATGGCAAAGGGTCTGCGTACGATAAACAGTGGAGAGAAGATTCGAGAGGAGAGAATGGAGTAAAGGGTCGTCTGACCAGTGCGGGAAGTACGAGATTTCAGGGAGGAGGGATTTTAAGGAGGCAAGTTTTCTCCGGAGGATTTGCCATCTGGAGGTGAAGGAGATTACCGAGAGAGTCGACGGGAGTAGCTGACCCAGAAGCTGGATTATCTTGTCACGTATTTCCGCCGGAGACGGCGGTTGTGGCGGTGGAGTGGTGGTGGAATGCATTTGCGCTTTGATTTTTTGTTACTTTTTTGTTATTTTTTGACACGAGAGGGGTGAATGTGTGAGGTTTAAAGAAGAGGAGAAATGGAGGGAATGGAGTAGACAGGAAGGCAGTGGGGTTGGCCGGTTGGGGAGTCTCGCTTGGGAGTTGGGAGTGACAAGGGACTGGTGAAAAGTTAGAGAGCACTCTTTGGAAAGCTTTTTGCCAACTGGGGAGCCCTATCCTAGGTTGAATTTCGGATTATCTTACGTTTTAATCCCACGTCAACCTTAAATAATGAAAAAACAGTGATATATTAAACACACGTGATAATGTTCATGATATTTCAAATTACCAATCACTCAAGCTTCGTTACCTTGGATGCTAATTGCTAGGTGGGTGAGAGGGAGAAACGAAGTGCGTGAACGGACCCACACCACATCCAAGATATCATGATTTAACTGGTTCGATATGCCATAATTTGATTAAATGATTATATCATGTATACATTTGACATACTTGGAATCGTCATATTGTCCCAGTGATACATAAATTCGACGATTTAATATTTTTAAATGAGTATTTCATGACCTAATTAAGCCGTGATCAACATCTCATTATGTCACATTCATTTGGCAACGTAAAAATAAATAAATTTTGAAAAAATGGAAACCAGGCTAAAGTTGTTACTAATAATATGATTTAAGTGCAGCAAAAGTTTAGTTTAGTACAATCTAGTTTGTTAAAAAAAAAAAAAAATGAACCGTACTAGGTGTACAGACAAATTTATCAAACGAAGTTACAAATCGTCAGATGACAAATAAATTTAAGACTGTCACTACCCTGGCAATACAAGGGCTTATTAACAAAAAAATAGAACCCCAAAAACAAAAATGAACAAAAATTTTCATATTTTGTAGCACATTGATCACTAATTAACCTTATAGTAAAATGTCAAATTATAATTGATAAAATAATTGTACTCAGAAGATACAAAGTTATGTAACTTGTGCATATTTTTGTTTTAAAAAAATTAGATTTTTAATAGATTTTAATAAAAATTGATGAAATATATGATTAAAAAGTTAATACAAATTAAAACTCTCATGAAATATATAATTTAAATTAATTATTTCAATTTAAATTTTTATCAACTTTTAATATAAATCAAACATGATCTTAACCACGTCAAGTGAATTTAACAAACGGACATAAATTGTCTATTGAAATTCAGAGTTGAACAAAATTTGTCATTTCGTACTTATATCACGGTATAGTGACTAACTAGATAAAATTTCAAGTTTACTGACCGAACATTTTGAAGTTCGAAGATTTTTACGAGCATTCTATAAAATTTAGAGACGACCCAAATTTTTAACCCCAATTTCATTACCATACACATAATCATTGGCAAAACCTATTATTAACGTTGCTGCATATGTATGCAAACTTATTGCAACATATATTACTTTACTTGAACCTTAATTTTATTTGATTGCATCAGTCATTTTATTATTTATGTCCACCATTCTTTCTTGATCATTGGTGAACATGATTATTAATTAAAATATGTATTACGATCGAAATATTAATCACATCAATCAATCGATAGATACTCAAATGACTATAAACTTATTTACCAATGAATTGATGTGTCGTGTCATCAGTGCTTAGACGTTACCTAAGTTGAATGCAATCAAAAAACACAATTTAATCCCGAGTCCCATTATACAATGAAGATGAAATAGCATTGAAAAATCCAGTTAGCTCTTTGAAAATTTAGAAATCCGACGTTTTAATAGAATAAAAAGAATATCGTTTTCAATTTGAATTTCAGAATTTTACACAGTTAGCACGTATCCCACATCCATTAAATATTCGAAACTGCAATTTCCTCGTGGAAGGGATAAAAAGACGACAACCTCCAGGAAAAAAATTAAACTTATCGCTTTGCTGCACTTTCAATGGACATGCTCCCCATTGGATGAACTAGAATCTGCTGATAACTCGAGGCAGCCAGTACAATTCCTGAAATTCAAAGAAAGTATGACAACCAACAAACATCAAACTAATTCTTAAAATTGGAATCAACTGCATGAATCTTTTTTCTTGACTCCATTTAAATTAGTAGAAAGTACATAGCAGAAATGAGAAAGAAGCATGCGCACCTGTGGCTTTAGAGGATTATAGAGACAACAACTGAGACTTGTGATCAATGCCATTGAAGATAAAAGTCCCACACAACGGAACAAATTGTCTCGTGATGAGCTGTAGGTTTAGACAATGCGCTCAATTAGTATTTAAACCAATTGCGAGCATTTGAAATAATAGTTTGAGGTTAAATTTCTAAGAGAAAAGTCCAGATATGTTGTCCCAAATTTCTGTCCCCCAATACATTTTGACACCTCCACACATCATCTCTTTTTAGTAAACAGGAAACCACGAAGATGTGATGTGGCGAGTTGTCAAAAATGTATTTTTAGAACAGCCAAGGGAGCAAATTCGGGACAACAGATCTCAACTAAGAGAATTTTGACCAAAAGACCAGAAAACCTTAAAACATACAAGTAATGATTTCTTTATCGAGTGGCAAAATATTATTTGTATGATGATCAAACAATATTCATTGAAAGATTATACATGTCAAGTGGTTGGAAAATGAGATAGCACAAACCTTGATTGCTTCTTGGGATGCAATGCCCCCAACAAAGGCAGCCACAGCATGAAGTTCTGCAGCACCATATCGGCACATCTCATTAATAACGTCTTCTGTTAAAGTTGATCCATTGAAACCCAAGTCACCAAGTAGGGCGACTGCTATTGTTTTCAATCTGGATATGTCCTCATCCATCTCACTGCAGAATATTTAAGAACAATTTTGTAGTCTCGAGGTAATGTGGTCAAACGAAACACAGAGATATGTAGCTAAGCTTTAGGTTTTACCCATCAAATTGCCCAGGGAAACTATTATAGTTTGCAGCATAACGATCTGCAGCTCGTAGTAGAATATAGAATCCCACAGCAACACTGAGGTATACAGTGCAAACAGCAGTAAGTAAATGAAATTTTCAATTTTTTGCTAGAGAGAAATTCATGCTAAGTATTATATCAAGTTTGCTATAACCTCAGGTTTTCCAATCGATCACCTCTTTCTTTGCAATAACCAACTCACTTGGGGTAATTAGCTGGATTTTGAGAAGGTTTGTTAATTGCATATTACAAAACACAGGCTAGAAAATTTTACCATTATCTCCTCAAACGTTTATGTCACATCTATCATTTTATGGAACCAAACCTACCCAGACCTCCATTTTCCCAGTCACTGCAGGGAAGGAGGTTACCAGATAACATGGAAATTGCACCGCAAGAGCTGATGTCATAAAATGATCTTGAAGAATAATTGTTCAGAAGCTAGAGAGCCACATGATAAAAGATTTTGCACAAACAGAAGATGTCACAACTCAAACAGAATAAACTGACTTCCGTCTTTTTAAAGGAGGAATAATATGTGCATGTCTGCAATATTATTTATTAGGGATGACTTAAAGAGCATTTCATCTTCTTTTCACTTCTTTTTCTTTTGGTATAGTAGTGGCTAGTGGGGGTGGGGATTGGAAGAGAGGTGAAGGAATTGGAGCAACACTCATCAGCTCCACAAGTAAACATTAATTTCCTGGTAAATTTTTCATAAATTCTTCCTCAGCCATGAACAGATGGTCTGTTGAAACCCAGCTTTCCTGTGCTTCCGAACAATTACCAGACCTTTGCCAATTCCGTCAACATTTGTGCAACCTTTTCCTGTCCCTGAACATTAGTCCATTTCAGCATATCAAATTGAGTTTTTTTTTCTTCCTTATGATATCAATCTTAAACTACATCCCCAAAATTCATTTTTCAGCCAATATTCATTTTTCAGCCCTGATCAGAAAATATTGGCGCCTTCATCACCCATTCAACTTATTCACAGCTATATAAAAGCCAACAGACCAGCTCACAAGGAGCCAAGTTTCTTGAAGAAACCTCTGCCTACAAAGTAATTTGGTTTCTATTGCGAGTCATCTAGAGCACTTAGACATGGCACATCTCCAAAGCCTAATACCAAAGACATCAGCTATTCATTTGATTTCAAACCTCTACTTTCCCAGAGATTATACTCTCACCAGTCTCACAGGTAGCTCTAGACAGCAAATCTCCACAACAATATTCTACTAAGTAAAAGTACCACTATCCAGCATAGCTGATGAAGAAGAGGCCTTTAAACGAAGCAGGTTCATCCTTTCGTCTCAGAAAGTTAAAATGATTTTAAGGTAAATAGTCCTAAGACATTTCATAGTGAACAAGGCTACGTATGTTCAATCTGTCGATTCAGGACAATAGTAAGGCTATACATACCTGTACTCCTCGTCCGTTAGATACTTTTGCAACTCTGGTTGAACTGGAGAATTGAACTCATCCTCAATGGGGCGATATCTGCATACCTAAGAAAATCAAATAAAAAATTTACAAAAAGAAGCTTGAATGTATTGAAGATCATGCTCGAACCAGGTAGAACTTGAAATATTCAAGACATTTTGATTGAATAAGTAGTCCTTCTACAATGCTTATTTCGTTCATCAAAATCTAATGAAAATCTAATATAGTAAATTGACCTTTAAAATGTAACTAAAACTTGAGGGACAACCAAATCTCTTTTAATTACATGATACTAATAAATATTAAGCCCCTGTCTGGCCCTCGTTTCTTAAAACTCAATTTTTCTCAAATTTATTTTCAACCACATTTTATGGGACCATAACTTTTCAAGTTTCCAACCACACATTTTATCAACTTCTACCAAAATCCACTAATAGTCTAATTTTTATCCAAACCAAACAGGGGCTAAATGTGATGACCTATAGAACGAGAAAATTATATACTTCTCCTTCACATTCTAAATGTTCTCTTTGACTCATTGAAATTAGCCCTTTTCTTGGTTTGATATTTAATGCTAATATAAGATAATTAGATTATAAGTATGGCCAATAGCACTTTTTACCTTACTGGAAAAATCAAATACAAAGATACATCAGTTAGTACGTCATCTCCTTGAGATGACATGAGCTCATGATAGTGTTGCAAAAGACGGGAAAAGTTGAACAATATCTTGGCAGGAAAAGTAAATAAGAAAGAAAATCTGACATCTGAAGAACATACAAGAAAAAAGGGAAAAGATACAAGATCTAACACTTGCCTTGACTTTCCTGGCATTTTTACAAAAGCTTTTTATGATTTCTTTTGAGATGCTATCTGGATCTCTACCTATCTTCTTTAATATTTTCCTCACATGTTGCTCTATAACAAGAAAATCAGTCTCAGCCTTGGCTTGGTAGATTTTTTGCAGGTTTACATATAACCTACACAAGATTCGCCAAAAACCCATATGTCATGGAAATTTTTTTTTCTCACAAGTATCAAATAACAGAAGCATAATAATGTGTCTATAAAAAAGGCTAGTTTCTCACTCCGTGGAAGATGTCATATCTGGTACGGATCCCTCTAGAGGAACCTCTCCACCACCTTCATTAGATATAAATTCCTGATGGGCGAGGAAATAATTTGCATATTGTGTTAAGGGAAAAATACACACTTCAGGAAAAGAAATTGAAACAATTGCATATCCAACTTTTTACATATAGATTCTGCTGCGTTCGTGATTAATAAATCATACAGTACCAATTTCCACTTTCCAAAACGAGCCAAGTACATGTGTGAATACATGCTAGCAGCAGAATCTTGGTCAGCAGTAGAAGCCAATCTTAAATATAACAGAAAAGTGATTATAGGGGCTGATTAACTTTGCGTGTTGAATAAATGTGACTTCTCTAATCAAAGTAAGAAAAACCATAATGCAGCACATATTAAGCACAGAAATCCAAAAATATACTACATACAAATAGCCAAAGCTAATCCTTTCGTTCGTATGATCTGAACAAGAACAAGCATAATTACACCAGCTGCACAAAAGCAAAGTTCAAAATTTGGGAAAATAGAGGCCAAGGTTCTCGATATTCACGGTCATTGGTATTCGTTCAAGCATAGCAGTTCGACAAGTGCAGTGACTAATTCAAAACAAGAATTGCAAGATCGTCAGAATCTGTCCAAGAATTCTATGGCTATAACTTCACCATCTTCTGCAAAAGCCACCACTAAGGAAGAATGTAGAGGGCATATGTTAGATTAGTCTAAGTATTCATGTGCTACCTCCTTGAATCATCTCAACCTGCAATGGCAATCTCTTTGGTTTTGGCTCTTTGTTCACAGTGAAAGGTTAAAAACGTGTAGAAATCATTATGTATTTGGCCTTGCTGTTGGCCATTAATTTATTGATTAGGATTTTGAAAGTCATTGATTCAATATAAGGTGAGCGGGTTCCTGGAGAGGGAAAAGGAGGGGCGCTGAAGCCGAGGGAGAGATGATGCGGGTAGGGAGCATAAAGAAAAAACTGGCTTTTCGCTAAAGCCCTGTTTGATTGCAATGGATTCCATGGAAAATGTTACATCTGAGGTAAACGAATTCAATTTTGGCCGTTTGATTGCAACGTAAAAATGAAAACCGAATTCCAAGGTACAACCACTTTAAGCTGCATTTTCTTTGTTTTCATGGAAAACAAATTCTTATAGGTTTGGTGGATTTTTATTTACCAACTAACATGGAATTGAAATTTCTTTCCACCTTTACCTATCAAACAGACTCTAAAGCCCTATTTGATCCACCCAAATTTTCCATGGAAAAGAAATTCTATCTTCCACTTTAGGCATGTTTGATACACTCCTTTTTCTTGGCAATTCATTTTCTTGGTTTTGGCTCACACGTAACCAATTCCTTGTTTTTGATGAAAATGAATTCCAACCAATTTGGTGGGATTTGGTTTTCCATGTTTTATTTTTTTTTTTTAATTTTTTTTTTTTTCAGTGAAAACAATCTCTAT
>CAIGRK010293976.1:0-10340 GCA_903798315.1 Fraxinus greggii | reverse complement strand
GAGTTCGTCGAGGTTCAAACCCGCAGCACGGTTTTATTGAGAACAGCTTATTCTTATGAGAGGGAGCTTCTTTAGCCCATACAAACATATCCAAACCATCCAAGTTATCATTCCATCCATTTGTTTGCATATGTTTCACCATCTTATCCATTCTAGTATTGCTTTCAAACCTTGAAGAGAAGAAAAAACGCAAAACTTTAAGTACTCTAATTTGAAGGAAATTGTCGTAAAATTTACCATGATCAAGGAATTCTCATTTTTCATATTCGTTATATCTTTTCGAGTCTGAAAATGAATACAACTAATACAAGAAAAATCTGTGTTGGGATCATAATTCTCTCCATTTGTGTATTGCTTGACAGATTCAAAAAGCCACATTCGCCTTGCCATCTTTCATCGAGAGGGAAGTGAAAGCTCTTCAAGATTTCTCAAGCCTACCAGGAGAATCCACTATTGTAGTTGCTTTTTGTTATTTCATGTTCCTTCTCCTTGCATTTTGGAGTGTGGACAGATGGTAATAGACAACAAATACATGTAATAGAAAGTCGATGCCTGAATGATTCTTCCTTCAATTCAAGGTACCAAAGTGTTTTGAGTGAACAGAATACAAGCATGTAATATGGATTGATTTGCCGGTCAATATTATCAGCAAGTAACTTTCAATTTTATAATGTTTTGAGTTCATTTTTCTAAGTAAAGAAAATTATTTATCAGTTATCCCCAACCCAAGCCCCTTCGACCCCGCCTACCCACATATGCATATTCTCGTACAAATGTATCAACTTCACGTATGATTTCCACATATATCATAATATACAAAATGAAATCTTAATCTGATCGAGCAATTACATTCATAAACAACAGAATCAAGCCACACAACTACCTTATGCCAAAATTAAAACGACAGAAAAAGGAAAAGTAATATGACTTACCAAAAGTATAACATACTGTACAAAGTTTATTCATCTTCAGCTGTGAAATCAGGTTCGGCGGGCTTCTGAAGCAGGATGGGCGATATCCGTTCCGGCATCCTCGACTTTCTTGTCTTGTTCCTCCGCAAAGCACGTAATGCATTAGCAGCGAAACGCGAGGCATAAATGGTTGCACCCAAACTTGGCGAGCTGCTATCACCCTTCGCTAAAGCATCTTGCAACCGGTTTTCCTCTTCTCGAAGTGACTCCTCCAACTTCTTCCTACTATAACGGCGCCAGGCTGCTTGAATGAAACAAGCTGCCCAAGTCCTCCACTGCTGCGAGTAAAACCTAAACGTGTGACGGAGCTGTTTACTGTGTAACCGTCGGAATTGGGAAGCTACGAACTTCAAATCATCGGCCACTAAAGCAAATGCTTCAACTTCAGAGAGGGCTTGTACGGTTCTTGTTGAGATCGGGAGGTTAGATGACGAATGGGGGTCGAGCGCCCAAGTAAGTAGCTCTTCTCCACAAAAGTCACCAGCTTTCAGATAATCAGAATTCAAAAAGCCAGTTCGTCCTCCATTTGTGGTTGCTGTCAGCAGTTTACCCCGCATTATAAACAGCATCACGTCAACTGGATCGCCCTCACGCACAATGAAACTGTCCTCCGTGTAAAGCACTGGCTTCAGGCAGTCACACATTGCATCCAAGAGCTGTTCATCCATTTTCTCAAACATCGGTACCTGAAATATTGTTGACAATTAGGCATATTAGAATCGCATGATAAAATAGAAATGTAAATTAATATTCTATGACAAAATAAACCCTTGTTTGATGTCATTATTTTCAAAATACATTTTTCTCTCTTCTTTTCAACCACGTATTCTTCAATAAAATAATATTACACGCAAACTCAAAACTTTTCTCTATTTTTTAACCACACATTCTCCATCAATCTACTATTCTAAAATGAATTCTTAGCAAAAAATGGGGCTCAAACAAGCAATAAGTAAATGGGATACAGAAGTCATGCCATGTAAAAATGGCTCTATCAAAGGATTGTATGACGATGTGACTTGGGTATTGCAGGTTTTTGACATTAAACATCATGTTGTAGGCGAGGAAGGATTTGTGACCCCGAATCCGTCGTAGCCACGTGCTCTAATTCTCCAAGATACATGCCCCACCCCATCTCTTTGATCTTTTCTCGGAGTACCCTAAAACAAGGAATATTTCCTCTCCCCAACATTTCATTTTGCTGTAATAACCCATGCAAGCACATTTATCTCTATAAAAATGTTGCATTCCAAGGTGCGTAGCGGGAGACAATGGATGTAATTACTGTGGTTTTGATCAAGATGACCTTCTGATTTTTCAATTTATCTGTTGAAAAAGTAACACGAATGAGGGGCACCATGTGTTGAAGACAAGATACCGCTTAAGCTTTTCAATCAAGTTGAGCAAGAAAGATCCTGGGGGATGGGGTCAACTCTCACCGCCATGAAATTGTGCAAGTGTTTATGAATTGTGGGTGAAAAATGTATCCCACCTACACGAGAGGTGGGACGTGTTGAGAACAAGATTTAAATGATATTACATGTGCCCCCCTCTTATAGCTAAAGCTTTTAGCTCAAGGAGTTCAACATAAATAGGAGGCAGCTAAGCCATGAAGAATTAAACATCCATGAATATGAACATCGTCTGTATTTTAGGGCAACCTGACTCCTGATAAAAAAGACAATTTTTTTAGGATGACAATTATAGAGCAATGAATTGATATAAATCAAGGAAGAAACAGTAGGGCACGGCATAAGCAGAAGAACTCACTCTCATAAGTAGAGCCAAACAAAGATGGCGCTTTATATCCCTTCTAAGGTCCTTCGGAAGATTATGAACCAGATTCTCTTCATCAACACCTCTGGTTTCCTGCCATTTGTACTGTTCATATCGCCGGATCCGCTCCCTCAGGCTTTCAGGAAGTAAACGGTGAGACATCCACTGTTCGGCATCTCGTCTTTTCACTCTCATTTCCTCTAATCTTAGAGTTGTGGACTGCAAAAAAGTCTGTCGCACCACGAGTATACATATTTTGTTAGAACCTAGTTTTGACAATGCGACCTTTGGGACTTTTCAAACTCTTGATTGCAGAATTTGTTTGGTTTCAAAATTTAAACCATCTTAAGATAAAACATTATAATGGCTGTCCTTTAAGCTTCCAATCAGTTCCAGATACTTTATTTGCACAGACTATTCATACAAAAAGAAAAATGTAACCGCAATTGTCCTTGGGCACTAAAATCCGACAACCCTAAGTGATCATTTTGACACATCAAAATCAGTAATACACCATTCTCAAAGGAATATTCAGTTAAAACTTAAAATATTTTCTAGAAATATTCAATTATAACTTAAACATTTTCCTTTTATATGATGAGACTATAGAATTACTTAGTGCACAGCTTTGTTCACGCAGGGAAATCATTAGAAACAACTTGAATGAACAAATAGATGAAACGATGCAATTCACTCACCTGCATATTTCCAATAAGAAATGAAAAAAGCACTAAGCCAGAGATGGAAATGAAAACTGCAAAGCAAATTTCCCAAACAAAGGTACTTGTTTTGAGGTTCTGACCAAGGGAACTGCAACATCAGACGAGTAAAATATAAATGCTAAATCTGACCCTCTAAACATAGAAAAAGCTTCAAGAACAAAAATCTTAAATTCGTGAAACTGATCGTGATAATGGAGGCCATGCATTTCATGTCCCGTCTTTCACAGGATTATTGTTGTCCACCACTATGAAAAGAAGAAGACGGAGATGAAATAGATATTAAGGGAAAGGGGATTAAAATTCCATAAATGAAAAGGGCTGAGAGAATAGAATCGAATTAAGTCTAGATCAATAGAACAAGGACTGTTCAGCATGATCACCCCAACCAACAATTGCTCACTCTGATTTCGCACAATGATTTTGGGGAGGCATATTGATATAAAAACTCATCTTTCATGATTTATATATAGAAGGTTAGGAGATGGAGTACTAGTCAATAGCTTGAACTCTATTGAATTAAAAAATTCTGATCCTACTCATCACTCAATACCATTACCCCACCCTGACGCCCAAATGTCGAGAGAAGACAGTAGGTAAAGGAAAAATATTGGAAAGACACCTACTATGAGATAAATGTAATCGCTCTTATCTCATTTTGTTTATTTTCTTTGAAATGGCTAAAGCAGTGTGATGCACTGAAGTACACCTAACAAACAGGTTTTCTCTTTTTTGAAATAAAAGACGTCCATACATCTGAACAAGGGTGGAAACTGATGCACTAACTAATTATACTACATTTAATATGTGGCTATATCCTAACCTCATTCTTATAAAGTTTGCCTTGGCTTTCAATTTAGAAAGCCCACTTTGGCTTTCAATAGATTATGAAACAACTCTTTTTGAAACTACAAGAAAGGATGTTGGGAAATTTGAAATTAGGCATATTAACATGAACCATTATGCAAAATCAACATATGAGCACAGGGAATCAAATATAAGCATACCTCAAATTTTGCAGTCCCCACCAGAAACAGTAGAATAACTTCTGGGGAAAATCTGTTGATTCCACAACTCCAGACTGAAGAGCATCAAGGAATATCCCAAAATCAAAAAGTGTCTTATTTGCATTCTCTATGGGACAGGCTTTATTCAGAAACTTATTATATACAGTATGATCGCCCTTGCAATACAATGAAGCATGTCTACAGGCAGATAGATTCCCACAAGCTTTCTGCCAGCAGGTAGTTTCACGTTCTATCGAAAACAAGTACCAAAAGGCTCCAAGTACCTAAAAGAGTGGAAAAAGCATAATGATCAAAGAAATAGTAACAATATGAAGCATCTCTTCAAGCAGATTGATTCCCATAAGCTTTTTCCAGCAAGTAGTTTCACAACTTCATGGAAAATAAGTACCAAAAGGCACCAAATACCTAAAAGAGGGGCAAAAAAATCCAGTGATCAAAGAGATCAATAAGAGGTACATACTAAAAGTACAACTGTTCAGTTTTACCATTGAAAATTTCTATTCTAGTATTACACTCCCACAGTCAGCTATCTAGGAATAGCAATGCAGCAGGAATGCCTATCACTATCTTGCCAGACAACAAGCTTCACACCACCCACCCAATGCCGCCCCCTCCCTGAGTTTCAATCGTTGATCCCATCTTTTTCCACCCCCAAGATTCACCCTCAGACCCCCACCCTGTCCCACCCCTAAGATATTCAACACGATCCCATCCTGTCCCCAACTTGTCTGCCAAAATTAAAGCATCCACCCCAATTTGAAGCTGAATACACATAATTAATACAGCTATTACAGGCACATGTTGTCATATTTGATAATATTTATAAATGTGAGAGAAGAATGAAGACTTCAGGAGGGAAATGACCCTAAACTGTCAAACTTAATCTTATACACCGTTTCCATCTGTGGTGATGCAGTAAATTTGCATAATTGGCACAGGTTCACAACAGGTTTAGCTTAACCATGTACCACATCCAAAACCTGGGGCGACCATCCAAAGCCTGGTCCATTCTCCATTTAGTGCTAGTCAAATATACTTTTTATCCACACATTTCATAGAACTCACTACCCATTTATTATCCAAACATTTTTGTAGGAGACAGTTCATAAGGACTATGAAACATACTCTTAGTAGCATCATACCCACCTTATTAAAGGCAGGCCCACATGATGCTTGCTAGAAACAATCTTAGTCCCAACAAAATAAAGGAATATAATATCCCAAGGTCCCAAAGTCAAATATGAAAATAGTATCTAGTCAAAATCGAAGATGGCTCAACAACAAAATGAAAATAGCAGGGCATGTAATTCAGTAAAAAAGTGCATTTGAAGCTTTGTTACAAAACTTACATGACTTGCAAGCATGTAAAGAAAAAGATTGAAGGCAGCTCCAGCCCATGCTGTTTCGGTGAGTATGCCAGAAGTTCTAGTGACTTCTTTATACAGAGGATAGACACGAAGAACCCTTGGTATATACTGGAAGAATACCACAAATTTTAACAAATTCTTTGTATTCAAAGATCTCGAACCTTTCAATTTAGGAATGATAATCCAAATAGCCACCTGGAAAATTACAAAATTGATCGGTAAGGCAACATCACAGTGTGAATTAATTCCAACTAATCAGGTGTGCAGAACAAAAGATCTATAGTAATCTACAAGGCAAGGCATCTTGCTCTTGGAAGAAACGGAATAGATGGAGTTACAAATGCAACAGCTTATAACCTTAATAAAAATTATTATAGAAAAAAGATCCTCATCAACTGAAGATCAATGGCTAACTACATTTTCCTAGTTGAGGTTATAAAGTTTCACTCATAAAAATATTCAATGCTGAAAACACGAGTGGAGATCCCCAATTATAAATCCACGAGTCCGCAAGTGAGTTCACAGACTAAAAAAGGGTAAAGAACAAGTTTCATTTATTCCAACATAGCAAGACTTAAGTTCCATGCAGAATAAACTCTGGATAACCCTTCTTGTAATGGAAATTATAAATTCCGATACCACTATGCCAAAGGAAAAGCCTCTGTTACCTGCGGCAGTGGAAGGACTGCAAGAATATCAACTAAGAAGTAAGAGGACAGATATCTCTTTGCTATTTTCCATGAATCTTTGACTAGAACGCCTCTTCCAAATACTCGCGAAGAAGGGGCAATAAAACCAGTATGGAACTGAAAGATAATATGAATAAGGTAAAAGATATCGGTGAAGGATCGCAAAACACATGCTATGTCCTCCAATTTCCGATCCAAATAAAGGCATTTATTATCATTATCAATCACAGGAATGTAATAGAACAAGGGATCCAAGGAGACAGCAATGACACACGCCAGTACAAATATTTTATTCCACTTCTGAAGAAACGATCCTTGAGGATCGAGAATTTTCTTCCAAGATCCCACATCTTCGGCCCAAAACCTATTCAGCGAGAATGATTTCAGTGCTTCTGTAAATCTTTTAGTTCTTTCAGAACCACTTTCCAACCCTCTATGGAATTTGTCTGCAACGAAGTACATCGTTGATCTAAGTTTGGCTGGTCGCACTCCATCTTCGCTAGGAGATTGCCCGCCCGAGCTTTTTACCGATTTCCAATCCTGAAACCTGAATTAGAAAATAAACTAAGAATCAGGACATAATAGGGCATCAGAAGTAAGGCGCTACGTCAAATTGTGAGGGAGCAGCAGAACTAATAAGAACCAAATGCATAGAAAAATTTCAAAACCTGGTTGGAAGGCAATAGTTTTCCATTCAATAAGCAAGGTAAAATTTAGCAAAGGAGCTCATGCATAAAAATTCTTTTTCAAAGCATTTCTTTGAAAAAGAACCACCTGGAATATCCATTGAATTACCACAATTACCCAATAGTGATTTTGGCCATTCTCCAAAATATTAAAACAACACCTGTGACATAGACAAGATGGAAGGTCTGGGTTTCCAAAACATTACAAATGATAAATTTCTTATGCATGAACCTTGTTAAACCCTTGCTACCTCAAATTGACCCAAGGAAATGCAAGTGATAAGGGCCATGGAGAACAAACCTCACAAACTTCTCTTGCCGAAAATTCATCACTTCAGCAGGCATGAGAAACCGGTGAAAAGAGATATCAACAACTGAACTATTGACAAAACAAGGAATTCATGAAAAACTTCTTCTGATTGAGTTGATCGAGATAAAGCCCTGGAGGATAAACATTATTAACTCTTAAAAGTAAATACGTCACTTTTTCAGTCATCAATTAAACATGATAGGGAAATTGTACTTATCTGACGCAAGTCAAGTAAAAAATTACGGCAAAAAGGGGATACAAAAGTGTAAAGCAAATAAATAAAAAATCAATAAACATGTTAATTATGATTAAAATTGTTCCATAATCCCAAAAAGAAGACAGCATCTTAAACATAACTTTTAAAGGACTGCATTAATTTAGAGGCATATTCATTTCAACTCGTGTCTCTCATTTCAAGAAATGATGGTGTTATATTACAACCAAACAAAACCAAATTCCAAATTAAACAATTCTCAAAATGAGAATAAAATCTCAATAACGAATAAATGACGGAAATTACAATCAAGCAATGCCTCAAAATGATATTATTGTCAAATTACAACTAAATAAAACCAGAAATTCCGAATTTCAAGTTGTTGAATAAAACTATAAACTGTCTTCAACGAAAAAATTTCTCCAAAGCTTACAGAAAAAGTAACTAAAAAACAATTCAATTTTTTTTTCCAAAACAATTAAAAAATTGCAAATCTAACCATAAAAATACTATTCTTCCAAAATTCAAACTCCAGAGCAGCTAAAACTAAAATTACAACTCAACACGTCTTTAAAAATTTGAGTAAGAAAAGTTGATTGCGAGTAAAAAAGCACAATAAAAATCCAAAACAAACAAGACTGTAAAAGTAAAGAACAATAAAATGTTAAACTTTCCAAAATAATGAAAAAGATTAAAAATTCAACTATCTAAAAAGACCATAAAAAAACTACAGTTTCTTTCAAATTCAACCCCCAAAACAGCTTAAAAAAAAAAAAATCAAAGCTCACCTGTCTTTAAATTTCACTTAGAAAAGATAAATGCAATTAAAACAGCATAACACAAATTCAAAGCAAACAAAACCGTAAAAAAGTAAAGAACAATATAAACTTACTCCACAAATTGCAAACACTTTCTGCATCCGTAGAACTACTGAACTACACTTCTTCCAAAATTCAAACTCCAAAATAACTGAAAATGTGAATCAAACCTCACCTATCTTTGAATTTCAGTAAATACATATAAATGCAAGTAAAAAAGCATAACAAAAATTTTAAAAAAAAAAAATGTAAAGGCAAACTACAGCAAAAAGGTTAAACTGAAAATCAGACCTTCGGTGTGATTCGCTATAAAGGCCTCTCTACTAAGTCAGAATCACTTTATACACCCGTGACGTGAGAAAGAAATTTCGCGGAGATTTCTGGTTTTGCAGAACAAATTTTTGGAACCTTTTTCTTTTTGCATTAAATATATGCCTACTTGTTGAAGCAAGTTTGTGTGTGGATATTTTGAACAGAAATTAATAATGAGTCCACTTGACTAAGTTGGGTCCCGACTCCCGCCTTTGGACTTTGTCTCCGGTTTTCTAGCACTCCGGAGCGCGTACCTTGCCCCATTAGTGGTCATTATTTTGAAAAATTAGAGCTCATGTTTGGCATGTTTGGAAAAAATGGAAATGGGGTTAATTTTATATGTAAATCGAAAATTTTTTTAGATTTTTAACAACATAGTTTTTAAAAAATGCATAATTTCAAAATATATTTCTTCCCGAAAATGGGTTCAATCAATGGCCCCTTTACTTTAATTTAATTTATTTCTCATACTCATTTTCAAATACATATTCACACAATAAAATATTTTACGCGTAAATTAAAAAAAAAATTTCTACATTGCAACCAAACTTTTCAAAAAAAATGGATTTTGAAATAGTAATTTTGTGGAGAATGTGCAGTTAAAAAAAGAAAAATTTTAGATTAACATGTAAAATTATTTTATTGAAAAATGTATAGTTGAAAATGAGTTTTGAAAAAATAAGGGGATGTCCCTCCGTGTTTCAATTTTTAGTTTTGAATTTTGAATTCATTTTGAGTTTTGCGTTTTGAGTGTATATTTTGAGATTGCTGAAAACGCGTACTTTTTGTCATTTTGAAAAATTGTTTTTAAAAAAAATAAAGTTTTGACTTGTTTTTAACTGAAAACGGCTAAAACTACTTTTTTTTGCGTTTTCTGTTTTCTTTGTAAATTTTAAACTCGTTTTTGGAAATTCGTTTCTGAAAATAGGTAAGTAAACGTGTTTTTAATGTTTTCAAAAACTGAAACTGAAAATGGCATAAAAACAGTAAAAAGAACAGGCCCTAAGTTTTTGAAAAAATGGGACTCGAATAAGGGCTATTTTTAGTTTGAAGGATGTCAAACAAGGGCAAAATTTCGAATAGTGATTTTTTGGAGAATGTGTAATTAAAAAGTAGCGAAAATTTTTGGATTTATGTGCAAAATATTTTATTATGTAAATATGTAGTTGAAAATGAGTGTAAGATTTAGAGCCTATTTGAGCCTCTTTTTTTGCTAAAAATACATTTTTTAATAGTAAATTGATGGAAAATAAGTGATTAAAACATAAAGTAATGCTACATAACCTCACTTAGGTTGCAACCCCAATTTATTAGGTACAAAATGATTTGCTAAATTAAAAGTGGAACTAAATGAATCATTTAGTCCATATTTGGTATACATTAAAATTTTCATTTTCATTCTTCTACTAATTTTCAAACACATATTTTTCAATAAAATAATATCTTCCAT